>CM058040.1:81365522-81489170 GCA_030169165.1 Centaurea solstitialis | reverse complement strand
AAAACAAGCATTAGAATTACCGGTTGGGAAATTGAAGTAGTTTCATCATCGGTGATTGGGGAAGTAGAAACCCTAGAAGAATTAAATGCGTCGACGATTCTTCTTCCTTCGAGATCGTTGAATTCCATGTTGCTTTAAGCATAAGAAAGGTTAACCCTAGAAAACGACGATGATGATGATAATCCGGTAGAGTAGTTGTTATGAAGAGGTATTTCGTCGGCTTTACGGCTATTCAAGTAGACATAAATTATTTCTTTTCTTGTTCCGAATGAGTAATGACTATCCATCCGCTAGGGCGATTCAGATTAGACCGGTTAAAGAGAGCGGTGGCGGTGGCAGTTTTCAACACGACACGATACGAAAATAACAAGGCTTGGGTCTTGGTTTTTGACTCGTCAACCTGTTAATTTCATGTCAGATTGACCCACAATCTTGTTTATATTTTAATTAATTTTTTGTTGCACGATAAATGTGTCAACCTCTTAAGAAATGTGACGATGGATTTATAGATAGAGATAGAGATAGATATGCTAAAGTTAAATTAGAACTAAAATATCTCGTATTTATCTACTTATATCTATTCTTATATAAAGGACTTTTGATTAATGAAAATGTTAGCTCTCATCTCTCTATTTCTTGTTGTTCTATATTGTATTTACTTTAACACGTTATCAGCACGTAAGTTCGATATTAATTGAATATTCAATGGTTGTTTTACCCGTTACATGCCTTCTCTTGTCATGTTGGTCACAAATTCAAGTAAGTTTTCTTTCAGCTTGCTTCCCGCTACTTTAATCCAAGTAAGTTTTTGTACATCCTCTTTTTTAATATGTTAGTATTTTTGGATTATGTTAGAAAACAAGGTTTTGATACCTGCGCTTCATCGCATGTCATTATGTATATAATGTTTTTTGTAACCAAATTTTGAAGTTTTAGACGATTTAAAGTTATTGAGGTGATTATTAATGAGTGTCATTAACCAATGGGGTAAACCGTAACTTTTACAATTCAAATAATAGAATCCCAATATTTTTTTTATTATTATAATAAAATTTTGTTTAATGAGTTTAATTAAATGACGTTTTTAGCTCTTTTACTATTTTTGAGTAAATATATAATTGTAATATATATGGTATACAATAAGATAATTAGATAAAAAAATATTCAATATTAGACTCATTTCGAAGGTATCGACGATTCGATTATAATGGCGTAATTTGTTTAAACTGAAACGCGTTTTTTAACATATTTTAGCCAGTATATGGTATATGGCTAAAACGTGAAATGAAATATAGAAAACTAAAAAGTATAAAATGAATAAATATTATAAGTCTAAGGGGTAAAATGTATTGACACCCATTAAGGGCGAATTTACCCTATAGGAAGGTAGGTCTCGGGACCTACCTAAATTTTTAGTTTCCTTTAAAAGTTATATAGAAATTTTTTTAGGACCTACCTTAAAAAGTTTAAAGGAACTACCTTAAAAATTAGTTTAGCAGCATAAAGGAAACTAAAGTTCTGGTTTTAAGGTGGATAACACATTGTGTTGTGTGTTAGGAGGTTTAGGGTTCAATTCTTTCTCCATTCCTAATTTTATTATATTTTTTAAAAAAAAATTGTTTAAGACCCAACAACTTTAACTCTGGCCCAATTACTTAATAACTTAATTTTTAAGTAAAAGAATATAAATACCCAATAAATATAAGAAAAAAAACTATTATATTTTTTTTTTAAATTTCGTTTAAGGCACAACAATTTTAATTCTAACCCAAATACCCAATTATTATATTATGGATGTACGAGAAGATGAACAATTTAATCAATTGAAGAACATTGGAGAACTTGGCAAAAAGATAGTCGAAACAAAGAAGCATATAATCTTTTCGAAGGTTTATCTTCTCTTGAAATTTGCATTGATCTTACCTGTTGCAACTTCAAGTGTGGAATGTGCATTTTCAACAATGAAGTTGATAAAGACATGTACAAGCAAAAAAATGGGTGATCGATTTTTGATTGAATATTTAGTTTCGTAAATTAAAAAGGTTATTTAGAAGTTATTAGTAATGATACCATTGTGCAAATATTTCAAGGTATAAGACCTCGTCGAGCACATTTGTAAGAAACTTTAAAATATCACTAATAGGTATACGTTTGATTTTTAATTTTAATGATCCGACCCGACAAAAGTATAGTTGACAATTTCATTTTTTTGGTTAAACTTAATTAGGGAATCACATTGTTTTTTGTTCTAGATTCACTACTGACACCCATACCATTTTTATGACCGGTAAATTTCTGAATTCCAAATTTCTTGCATTTTCCCCTCTAAAATCTCAAGTTTACGACTATATACATATTTTTAGCGTATTTAGTGTCTTTTAAAATTATACGCGATACCTTTAAAATTATTAAGTTAATTTATTTTTTACTTTATGGCTGTTCGATTTTTAACATAATTGGATCAAAAAGTATTTAATATTGGGCTCATTTCAAATGTATCGACGATATTATTATAATGGTTTTATTTGTTAAAATTAAAACATATTTTTTAACATATTTTAGCTAATATACTGTTAGAACCTGACTTATAGTTTGTAAAGAAGTCAGGGGCGTCTTTTGACAAGTTTGTAATAGTTAGTTTGAAACAATTACTTTTGTGCACCTCTTAAAAGAGTCATAGACTCTAGGGGTGCTTTATGTAACTTCGACTCTATAAATACGGGTCGTTAGTTAACGTTTTTCAATAATCAAGTAACTGACAACTTTTGTTATATGCTTTGTCGTGTTCTTTATCTGTACATTTATTGCTTGATTACTGCTATTTGAGCATCATTAAAGTCTTGTGATTGCTTGTAGTGGTCCTATTATCGCATCCTTAGAGATTCACGGACTCACAATTGGTATCAGAGCTCTCGTTTTGGTAGATTTGGACAGAAAATTGAAGCAGTTTTTGCTGTATTCATCATCTCCCGAATTGGATCTTCATTCCCCGAATTGGACACTCGTGTCCCGATTCGGAACACTGAACTCCCGATTCGGATCTCATCAGTTCCCGAATCGGAACACATATACTCCCGATTCGGATCTTTTTGCCTCTCCCGATTTGGAAATTTGAACTCCCGCATCGGGACTCTTATTTCCCGAATCGGGACTTGGGCTTGACTCCCGTATCGGGACTTGCATTCTCCCGAATCGGGACTTACTGATTTTCCCGCCTTGGCCTTTCTTTTTCCGAGGAATTGCTTTAAGCGCGGAAGCCCTGTCCAAACGAAAAACACCATCTACTCAAAACAGATCCTATTTCCGAGGACGCGATGTCAAAAGAAATAATCAGTATCGGTTCTAAAACCCGACCTCCAGTATTAGTCGTCGGCGAATACCAGCAATGGGAACGCCGAATGATTAACTTTCTTGATCTACTGTATGACAAACTGATGGTCTCTATCACTGAAGGACCAATCAGACCGACGATTACTGTAGCTGAAGTAGCCAGAACTGATGTCACTCCCTATCTACCTGCATATGAGGTTGAAAAACCTTACGACATGTTCTCTCATGAACAACGTGCCCGGGCAGCCATTGATAAACGTGCTCTCACGTTACTCACCATGGCACTACCAAACGACATGTTCGCGAGAGTGGACAGCTGTAAAGATGCTAGAGCGATGTGGCTGGGCATTGAACAGCAAATGCAGGGTGGTGACAAGGCACTTGAAGGCCAAAAGGAGAACGCGATGAACGCGTATGAAAGCTTTTGTGCTCGTGAAGGAGAGACTCTAACAGAGACCTATAATCGTTTGAACATCTGTGTGAACGATTTACGGAGACTCGGACTGGAAAAGAACAAGTACGAGGTTAATGTGAAATTCCTCAAACGACTGAACAAACTCTGGCAGTCTGTCACTATAAGCATTCAAGTAAGCCAGAATCTTGGCCAACTTCGACTCAGATGATGAAGGCCCCTCTGCCGTGCAAGGACTCTGCCTCATGGCTGACTTTGAGGAACCGTGCATATCCGGTTCCCCAAATGACTCAACAGATGAAGAAGCTGAGGTACATTCTTGTTCATTATTGTCAAAACCTGATGAACTGTCTATGTCTGAAACTCTAAGACTTGAGAGCCAACTCCAAATGGAAAGAGCTCTCGTCGCGAGATTCAGAATAGAGAGTGATGTGTATAAAAGTAGTTTAGAGGACCTCACCGAGAACTTTAATAGAATGGAGCTTGAGTCTGGGATTAGAGAATCTATCCTCGAAAACAAGCTCCTTGATCTTCAAAGATCTCACGACGAAATTGAAAGCAGTCGTGAAGAACTCAAGCTCAAGTTTCACATTCTTTCCGAGGAAAGAACAAAATTGTTTGTAAAAATAGAAGAGCTTGAGGAAAATAATCTAAAGAGAGGACAATCTGAACATACCTTGAGTCTGCTAACCAAGAAAACCACTCAACATCCCTTTTATCAAGCCAAACCTGGGTTGGGACATTCAGAGAAAAGCATTCTTGAAAAAGCACATGCACATCTATACAATTTTGACAGTATGAGTGCTTCCAAACCTGAACCTAGGTCAGTCAAAGGGCAAGACAATGACAACTATGTGATGCAGACTGTGACTTTTACTGAGATAATAGATGGAAAAGCCGTGTCTTTTACCACCAGTCCTGCCAATAGTTCAACCAGTAGTCCACCTTCCAGTCCTGTTGCAAATGGTCCCATCTTTACCCCTGCTAGTAATCCAGAGAACACTTTCACTAGCTGGGAAGGCATCAAAGCTAGGACACCTAAGGTAGCAATGCCACCTATTAATTATGATGATCTGAACTTTAGCTATGACACTAGGGAGATAGATACATCCGAGGATGCTGATGTTATCCAACCTTTGGATGTTTCCGCAACTCAGCCTCCTGCCCCAGTGTGTATAGAAAAAGAAATGTTCCATCTTAGGTCCAAAGCCGTAGAACTTGATGCCTGTCGCCATAAGATAAAGAACTTTGAGTCGATTCTTTCTGAAAAAGACAGCCAGATCAAATCATTGGAGCATAGATATCATGAGGCAAATGCCGAAAGGATAAATATGTCAAACCAATGCGAGAACGCAAAGCTTTCTTGCTCATGTTTTAAAACCAAATTTGCGGATCTCCAAAAACAACTAGTTATCCAATTTGTTAATAACACAATGGAAAAAGACTTCTTTTATGAAAAAGAGCTGTTGTTTGGTCAAACTTTCGCAAATCAAAGCTGTCAAATCAATCAGTTGAAAAGACGGGTGTCTGTCTTAGAAGAATCTGACTCTTGGGATTCTTGTACTAATAGTTCACCACTCATACCAGAACTTAGGACAGCCATGCCTAAACTTGTATTGGATCCGAATATTGTGTATGATGTGAAGGTATTTTTAGATGCTGATGATCCTCCTTCAGGATATATTCCAAGAAAACCTGTTTTGCCAAAGGCACCTGCTGTAAAGCAAATCAGTTCTCCTAAGCCACTTGCATCAGTGTCTGTGATAAACACTGAAGGTGGAACATGTGCTGGTACTGACAAAGGGAAGTCAGTTAAGCCGCACGCACCTACAGTAACACAGACACAACATTCAAAATCTACAGATACAAGTAGCTTGGTGAAACCCATTAAGGGACTAGACTTTCATTCTAGTTCATTTGATGTGGGTGAGAACTCCAAACCCAAACAACCTTTGAAAATGTTAAAATCCGTTTGTCAAAACGCCACTAATTTCAAAGGTGGTCAATCCATTCTGGTTAAGCCGTCACCCAACTCACAACTTGCTTTCCACGAAGGAGGAGATATCGGAAGAAGAAGAACTCTTTTAATGCTTTCCCTAAATGGGGTGGTCATGATCATACTGGTCTTGGCTACAACCCACCTAGTTGTAATTCAAACGTGAACTCAAAGTTTGTAAACTCTAATCGCTCTGCGAATTCTAATAATCTTACAGCTTTTAAAAACCATATTTGTTCTTTGTTTGATAATTACATGCGTGTTGATATGCCTGGTAATGCAAATGCTTATCGTAAGTCAGGTAGTCCTCACCGGGAAAGAAAAGAGAAAATGACAAAGCAAAGTGCTTTGCCTCCTGTGAAGTCTCCTAAGCCTAAGGAGAAATCTGAAAAGGACACTTCACCGGCTGCTTTATCTGTTTCTAACGGTAGGACACCCATGTGGCAATGGGTTCCTAAACAAATTTGATCTTGCGTTTTGCAGGGCAGTCACATGTGGTACTTTGATTCAGGAGCCTTCAGGCATGTGACTGGGCAGCGCAACATCCTCTTCGACTACGTCGTTAGAGCTGAAGGTTTTGTCAAACTTGTAGACAAGAGACGTCTACCAATTATAGGATATGGAAGCATGACGAATGGAGAACACTTCATCAAGAATGTGCGGTACGTTGAAGGATTGCCGTTCAACCTACTAAGTTCAAGTCAATTCTGTGATGGAGGATATCTCGTGAAGACATTCATTCTCGGAAGCAACATTGAAGACGAGGATGGGAACGTGATTCTTCGCGCTCGAAGAAACAGTCACCTTTATACCACAATGTTTTATGCTGTTCCTCAACAAATGGAAACTGTGGTATTTCTCGCTAAAGCAACGAAGGAAGAAAGCTGGTTGTGGCATCAGCGTTTGTCTCATCAGAACTTCAGGGATATGAACAAGCTCGTATCTAAACACCTTGTCAATGGTCTACCGGAGACGCGACTATCTAAAGACACCCTATGCTCTGCTTGCGAGAAAGGGAAAATGAAGAAGAGTTCGCATCCACCAAAGATGGAGACAAACTGTTACCATCCCCTTGACATGCTGCATATGGATCTCTGTGGACCGATGAGAGTCGAAAGTCTTGTTCGCAAGAAATATATGCTTGTACTTGTCGATGAATACTCTCGGTACACATGGCTCGAATTCCTTAGAGCCAAATCTGACGCTGCAGATCTAATCATCGCCTTCATCAAACGTATCCAAATCCTCCTGGGTCGTCAGGTGAAGAAGCTGAGAAGCGACAACGGTACAGAGTTTCGGAATGTGAAACTCCAGTCTTTCCTTGAAGAAGTAGGCATCTCTCACAAATTCTCTGCTGTACGTACTCCCCAGCAAAACAGAGTCGTAGAAAGGAAGAACCGTACGTTGGTCGAAGCAGCGAGATCCATGATAGCACATTCTGGTGTACCACTATCCCTGTGGGCTGAAGCTGTATCTACTGCATGTTACACTCAGAACGGGACCCTCATCGTCAAGCAGAACTGGTAAAACCGCGTACGAAATGGTCAACAAGCGTAAGCCGAATATTAAATTCTTTAGAGTTTTCGGTTGTGTATGCTATTTACTGAACAACAGAGATGATCTGGGAAAGTTTGATGCTAAGTCGGATGAGTCTATCTTCATTGGATACTCACTTGACTCAGCGACTTACCGTGTATACAACAAACGAACCCGATCTATCTTTGAAAGTCGGTACGTTGATTTCTCTGAGACTGAGATGTATTCTAATGCCAGCCCTAGTACAGCTAGTCCAGTCTTCCCTGAATTGCACACTGTTTCACCACCGAGCACAACAGTTCCTACTGACTCGTTTGGATTTGATTTTATTGACTTAGCAGAATTTGATCTAACGACCCTCGTTGGTCCAATCATTGTTCCTGCTCCATCTGATCATTCCATTCCTTCATCAACATCCATACCCACAGACGCATTCGTGAATGAGAGTACATCCTGTTCTACCGCTGCAGGAGAAACTTCCTCTGGCACTGTGGAACCGATGTCCGAACCAAACCCTATTGTTGAAACAGAATCCTCTTCCAACACTGTGAATGAGGAAACTGTTCTCTCCCCCTCACAGCTCTCTTCAACACAACCCTCTCCTGAAACTACAGTTGAGACGGTCCGAGAACAGACAGTGTCCACTGTTCTTGCACCAATTCCTGAAGTTGTTCCGCCACCTTCTCCATCCAGAACTTATGCTGAAGTGGTACGGGAACCCTGTCCGGAGACCGTGTTGAATACTGATCCGGATGCTAGTCTTCTCTCCTCCGCCATTCGGGATGAGAATGACTCAAGAAACAACATGGAATACGATCCTATTCCCCATTCCAGAAAGTGGACCAGAAGCCATTCCACTACCAACATTATCGGTAGTCCATCTGCTCCAGTGACAACTCGCTCTTCAAAGAAAGATGAAAACCTAATCCTTTTCGGCGGCTTCCTAAGTCAGTTTAAACCTACCAAGACCCAAGACGCTCTTTCAGATCCTGATTGGGTAAGGGCTATGCAGGATGAACTTGCCGAATTCGAGCAAAACAGAGTTTGGCGCCTTGTTGAAAGACCAAGGAGAATAAGAATCATCGACTTGAGGTGGATATTCCGTAACAAGAAAGATGAAAACGATCTTATCATCCGCAATAAGGCTCGTTTGGTCGCCAAGGGATTTCGTCAACAGGAAGGTATCGACTACGACGAGACATTTGCTCCGGTGGCTAGAATCGAGGCCATTAGGATTTTTCTCGCGTATGCAGCTCACAAGAACATGAAGGTCTTCCAGATGGACGTCAAGTGCGTGTTCCTGAACGAAGAACTTCAAGAAGTAGTGTATGTTGAGCAACCTGAGGGATTTGTTGATCCCAAGTACCCGGAACACGTTTACGTGCTTGACAAAGCACTTTACAGATTAAAGCAAGCACCTCGTGCCTGGTATGAAACTCTTACCATTTACTTGCTTGAATCCGGGTATAAAAAGGGTACTGTCGATCCTACCCTGTTTCTTAAAAGGTCAGGTAATCATTTGAATGTAGTGCAGATATACGTGGATGATATCATTTTTGCATCTACAAACCCTGAATCTTGCATAGAGTTTGAGCAGATAATGAAGTCTAGATTCCAGATGAGTATGATGGGCGAGCTTACATTTTTCTTAGGACTCCAAGTCCGTCAAACCCCACAAGGGATTTTTATAAACCAGTCCAAATATACTCTTGACATTTTAAAATGTTTTGACTTTACTGGACCTAAATCTGCCTCAACACCATTGTCCACGTCATTTCAACTGGATACAGATACGTCTGGTAATCCAGTTGACCAAAAGGTGTATCGTGCGATCATTGGATCTCTGCTTTATCTCACGGCCAGTAGACCCGACATTAAGTTTGCCACATGTGTCTGTGCTCGTTTTCAGTGCGACCCTCGAGAATCACATCTCGGGGCTGTCAAGAGAATCCTTAAGTACCTGAAGGGCACCCCAAATTTTGGCCTTTGGTACCCTAAGGATTCTGGTTTTGAACTAACAGCTTTTACAGATTCAGATCATGCAGGCTGTAAGTTAAACAGGAAGAGCACGTCAGGAGCCTGCCAGTTTCTAGGAGACAAGTTAGTAAGTTGGTCCTCGAGAAAACAGAACTGTGTTTCTCTTTCGACAGCTGAGGCAGAATATGTCGCTGCAGCATGTTGTTGTTCACAGGTTCTTTGGATGAAAATTCAACTGGCAGACTATGGCTATACCATGCATCGGATTCCGATTTACTGTGACTCTAGCAGTGCCATTCAGATTGCGGCAAATCCAGTTCAACACTCTCAGACGAAACACATTGATATTCAATATCGCTTTATCAAAGATCACGTCGAGAAAGGTAATGTTGAACTGTTCTTTGTCGAAAGTGAACGTCAGATAGCTGACTTGTTCACTAAAGCTTTTGACGAGAAACGCCATTACTATCTACTTAGTAAATTGGGCATGCTAGATCCCCCGGCAGATTTCTAGGGGGAGCCAGTCGTTTATATATATGCATGTGTGTAGGGGGAGCTCCTGTGTCGCATATATCTAGGGGGAGCGTTTGTATAAATGTTGTTTATCTCTAACTCTGTCGGATCCAATCTGCAATGGATACCATTCTTATTTTTCTTGCAGGTTGTAGAACCGAAGCACGGCTTCTGAATACTTCAGTTCAGGACCCGTTGTTAAAACATAAATCTTCTGACAGTTGGTGTCAGAACCGGTGATAAATCCGATCTCGGAATCTTCCAGGTATGTCGTTTCATTAACGTCAAGGGGCTGAACTTGTAAAATCTTTGAACTTTCTAAGTTAAGGGGTTGAAAGTGACTGGTTCCTATACTGACTAGTTCAAGGACCGGTTCTGCAAATTTCCAAAACTTTAAAGTTCAGGGACCTTTTTTGCAAAATTTTCAAAACCACAAGTTCAGGGGAAGTTTTGAAATTCTTTCAAACCTTATGTTCGGGGTTCATTCCGTAATTTCGTGATAGTCGTGATCTGAGAGAGTGGTTATCAGATATAATTTTTAAAATACCTGATAAGTTATCAGAAAATATAAAAGCGGGAATTGATAACTGAATTCAGTTATCACTTTCAAATTTCAAAACCACTTATCAGTTTTTCTCTCTGACGATCAAGAACACGAAGAACACCCCGTTCGATCCATCGCTTCCCGGCTTCCCCGAGCGTTCGTTATCGCTTCGTTTGACGATCCGACTACTTCTTTGTGATCCTGGTAAGATTTCTAACAACTTAGCATAATCAGATTCATCTAATCAACGTCGTTTATCGATCGGATTAAAGCCTAAAGATTTCGGATAAACCCGAAACTCCAAAATCCTTGGATTCGAGTTTCGGGACGTTAGATCGATCCATTCTTCTTCCTAAACTTGTTTAAATCGTTAATGTACATCATAGAACTAGTTTTAGGATTGATTAGATGCGTTTTTGGGTCGATTTGAAGTCTGAAAACCCAACAGTCGCACCTGGTTTCATCGAGTCCCGAATCGGGACTCTTCGTGTGTTCATGAATCGGGACACTTGTTCTTGATTCGGGACTTTTTATTGTTCTTGATTCGGGATTTCTATTCTCCCGATTCGGGAATTTGGAATGTCCCGATTCGGGACATTGTTCTTACAACTCGTTTAAAATGGTAAACCCCCGATTCGGGATTTTTGGTTTAAATGTCTCATGTCCCGATTCGGGACATATATGATAGTATATTATGATAATCTCCCGATTCGGGACTTTTGTTTTGAATTGCTCCATGTCCCGATTCGGGACATTAGTTATTATATGATTGTGTGTTTTGACAACCTCCGATTCGGGACTTTGAACCCCCGATTCGGGACTTGGCTTTTCTCGAGAATCGTTCTTAACAAATCACCTAACGGGATTTGTCCATAGACCAATTCACGGTTTAAGCCAGTCCTGGATCTGTGGTTTTAAATCCAGTTTCGGGTCGTTTTAAATCTTGACATGAGTTTCGCGGGAAAACCGTTTTACAAAGTTCGACTCAGTTTTAAAAGATTCCCTCGGGAATCTTCGATAAACTGACTCGTGCCTAGCCGAAACTCTGCCGGATTTTCGTCAGAACACTTGTTAGAGTTAAGAAGGGACTAACTGTCAAAATTTTACCTGTCTATGTCAGAAATGGCAAACCAGAGAGAACACTTGGTGAGTGATTTCTTTTGCAATTGTTTTTCGCACTCACAGACTTAATTATACCTCAAAGCAAGTATACAATGAGATATAATGTCGCCTTCCAAGTAATAAAGTGGTGAGATACCAGATATCGTTCCTCAGAGATCAGTAGTAAAAATCATAATTAAAGTGATAAAAAGAGATGATTTCAGATGGCGAATTTGAAGGTTTAATCTTTGATTGATTGGTTTGTGAGTTAACAAATAATAAAGAACAAGCTCGGGTGCAAGACTTTTAATGAGTTCTAAATATAACTTCTAGTAGGCTAATGTTGCGGTTACAACATCTGTCCCTCAACAGATAATTTTATCATCTACTTTGAGAAGTGTTCTTCCGAATATGTATCAACGTATCATTTGTTTAGCTTCAACTATACATTCCTGTATTATCTCAAGACCATTAATAATAACAATTGATTTTCTCAAAGTATATGAACTAACAAATTCCTTTGTTATAAATCACTCTTCCGAGCGGATTTCTCATACCATCCAAGTTAACGTGTTCTTAGTAGCACATTCCTGAGTCTACCAAACTTTAACATTTAACAAGCGAACAACCCGTCAAGAATTTATCAGTTTAGAAAACATAGAATAACAAATTCCTTTGTTAAAAATCACCCTTCCGAGCGGATCTCCGTATCATCCAAGCTGACGTGTATTCATACGGCTTATTCCTAAGTCCGTAGCACTTTAACACCATTAAGGCGATCAACTTGTCAAAGAGTATTTTTGATTTATAAAACTATGAATGAAATGATAAAACGTTTTTTTCTTGTTGAGAAACAACACCTGCTTTCTTTTATATCAAAAACCCATTTTTATCGTCTCACACCCAAGCTTGATATGCTTAGCTACTCATTACGGAAATGGAAATGCGATAAAAGTAAAGAACGGAAATGAAAGACATAATTTAAAGTTGCGGTAAAGTAAATGCGTAAATTAAATTTGCGATAAGTAAAGAGCAAGTAATGAAAGGCAAGAAATAGAAAGTGCAATAAGTAAATTGCAAGAATTAAAGTTGCAAGAAAGTAAAGATGCTAGAGATATAAGATGTAATTACTAAATGCTTCAAGACTTAGATTAAAAGAGAGATTGTCTACAACTTATCAAGTTGTGCAAGTGATGATGCAAAACCTTAACAAGAGCCATCTATTTATACTACTTGAGATGAGTAAAATGACAAAAGACTACATAGCTTAAGAGTTAAGCTTACTAAGTACTTCTAGTTTAAATAAAAAGTAAATAAAAATACAATAATCAAAAGCATTCCCCCACATCAGTTCTAGATCCTTCCATAGCAATCAAAAGATGGTCTGAATAATCAAAAAGTTGGTTGTCCAGGTTAAGCCACAAAAGCACTTCAATAAGCTCCACGACCATAATGCTGCTGGAATGCTCTTTTTCCCATCGCCAATCTGCCAATTAAATAAAAGAACAAAAATCAGCCTACAAATGGTGTAAACCAAGCCATTCCATCTCAATTAGCTTCAAGACACTTATATACTAGAATTGGTAGAAAAGAGACTCAAATTGGGATAAAATGCAAAATAAAGTCCTAGAAATGACGCACTAAGTAATGAAACGCAATGAAAATTGATTGCGTATCACCACCCCAAACTTAAAGTTTTGCTTGTCCCCAAGCAAGAAAAAGACACAATAAACAGCAAAAGTGGATATAAAATTCCAAAAAAAATGACTCAAATTTTAAAACTTATAGGATTGATGCAATAAGTGCTCATGTGATGTGTGCTTAATCTATTCATTGTATAGCCCTTCGTAAATCATGGTGTAACATCTAAGGTGCATTAGTCATTCCAAAAGTTAGCACAAAATCTTTTTCATTAAGCTCAAACACAACACGTAATCAAGATCAAAAAGGTCTTTTAAAAGGTTTCTCTCGGTTTGGCGTGTCTTTTCCTCACAATGCCTTTTCTTTCGCTCATGGCTTTTTTTTTTTGATATTTCAGCCATTTTCTTGTAACCATGCACGAATCCCTATGGGATTTTTTGTGTGCAACAACAATTTCCAACACATATTTGAAGTGTATGCCTTGTGCAACTAGCCCCTATGGGACTTTTGGTGCATGAAGTGTGTATGAAATGATGGTATGCAAAAAGATATAAACATCCCCACCCCAAACTTTTGAAATGGACAATGTCCTCATTGGACCGTAATGGCATGGAGATATATGTTGAGGTGCAATTGGCCATGTATGAGAAAAAGAAAGATGGCCTTTGATCATTTCCCAAAAACGATTGTGCTTAACATCTTGTGCAATTAAGTATAATGTGCCGGCTTTGGAGTTTATAAGATACACCCGCAAGAATTACTATGGCTATATAATTAAAGATTCTTGCACAATCCCATGTTCAATCCTATAAATGAAATAAATCTATACTAAAAAAAAACAAATGCATCCCAGACACGACTATATATATATATAATGAAGCTAAAAGAGCAAGAATGGACCTGTCCTACACCGGTGGTGTAGGCTGTGTTCCGGCAGATTGCTGTTCCATTGCCGTAGCATTGGACACAGCAGCCTCCTCGATCTGTCGGATTTTTAGCTTTAAAGCCGACATTTCCCACTCCATTTCGGCTTTCTCCTTCACCCAGCTTAATCGTTCAACAGCTACTCCTTTCTCAAGCTCCACCTTCTCACTTTCCAACCGCTTCTTATCCGCTTTTAGTTTCCGTACCCGTGCTTTGCGCTTAGCTTTCAACTCTTCGATCTGGTCTGTCAGATTCTGATTTTGGTCTAAGAGTTTGTTGATCACAGCCATAGCTTCACTTCCACCCTTAGCTGTTCGCAACCGCGAAACCTCCTTCAAGCCCAATCGCCACTCCTCGTTGTCTCCATTCCGGATAATGATATCGTCACCAAATTCGGGCACACCAGCTGCTCGACACAACCTGCATACAAACATGGGAAAAAACAACCCTCCTTGATTGCGCTTTGCACAATACCTCATGCGACCGATCATGATTTTTCCGGGATTTATGACTTTTCCCTCCATGATGCAATGGAGTAGCACCATTCGGTCAACATTTAAGGAACTATGGTGACTACTCGGGTGTAGGGAATGCAAGATAAAGGTCATCCATGCGTTTGCGTTTGGAAGAAGATTGGTTTGTCGAAAAGTACGCAACATGTAGTTCGCCTTGTGTCCCCAATCGGTGTCCGGTTGTGCGAGGTTACCAAGCATGTTATCTAAAAACTCTTTGGTGGCGTTTTTCTTCAAATTTTCATACTCGGTTTCCTCCGGTGGGTCTAGACCAAACAACCTATTAATCGCCTCGACCGTGAACTCGACTTCTACCCCTCGAACCTTGAGGATTGGCGATTTGGATGCGGCTAACTCGGAGTAGAAAGTTCTCACCAAAGTGAGATTATACTCATCAAGTACAACCACCACTGCATCCCATTTGAGGCTCTCGACGACTCGTCTAACAAAGTCCAACTCTTCTATGCAAGCCCTATCGAAACCGCGCTCTGCTAAAGCGACTTTGGTCCGTATTGTTTCAAAGGCTTCTCTCGCTTTTTTCGAGCTGAAACCGTCAGTAGGGGTGTCGGTCTCTCCGGAATCAGACGGGATATCATGTGGTACCTTGTAATCCGGGTCTGATGGTTCTCGAGAGGTCGAATGGTCGGTCTCTACTACCTTGGTGGTCTGTCTAGTGGTTCTGCTAGGTAAAGCTGACTCACCGACTTTGGATTTTTTCGCTCGAGTCGCACGTTTCTCACCAACAACCGCACCCTTAGGGCTGTCCGTACTGATCGCTTCCGTTTGGCCTGTTTCGGGATTTTATTTAGAAAAAACGGTACACTGATGGTTTCGATGTATGAATCATCGGTATCGGCGGGTTTCTCACACTCATCTCCCGAATCGATGTGCATTTGTGTCATAAGGGAGTCAATGTAAGATACCTGCCTTTGCGGTGATGGCATTGGAACCAAAGCCCACATATTACTACTACGAGGGTCATGGACAGCCATGTCCTCGTCGAGTAACAATGAGATGTACATTGCATTTTTTTCTTTTCGAATAACAAACTCATCCTCAGATGAGTCCGATGCCACCACACCATCAATATAGGGGTTTACAGAAGTGTATACCTGTTCTTTCGTACCGGATGAGGTTGCAACTCCCTTTCCTTTCCGTTGTCGGTTCCTGTTAGCCTCGGCAGACTCCTCGTCTTCGTTGTTTTGTTCTGTTTCAGGCATCTCCAGATCTGCCCCGACTTCTTCCCCATCAGTCTGTACGTCACCCCGATCTGCCGCGACCAACTCCTCGTCAGCCCAATCTTCCTGAAGTGCAGTCAATGGTTCTCCTCCATCACCCTCCTCCGACTCCATTGCTTCGTCTGAGTCTCCTCCCCCTTCTAGGTCTGAGTTGAACAACACATGGAGATCGAGTCGTGTGTTCTTGGTGTTCGGATGGAGAGGTGGTTTTTGTGCGTAAGAAGATAATGCAATTCCGACCTTAGGTGTCGTTTTGGAGTGAACGATAGTTTCCTGACAAAGGAGAGAGTGGTCTGGCTGGTTATGAGCGATTGAGAGGTAAGGGTTTCGAGTGGTGGAAGTGTTGATGGTGGGGTTTGGTGCGTCGGCGGTGGTATGATCGACGGTTAGGGCAGAGGAAGAGGGTTGGCCAAGAGGTTTTCCGGAGCCTGTTCGTCGGTAAACAACGTGATGAGGGCCGCTCTCTTCTAGTGCGCTTTCATCGATGAGTGTGAAACGGTCACTCCGGCGTGGTGGTGACTGCGGCGGTTGATTACCGGCCGTTACCGCCGGTCGTTTTGTCCTTGCCATCTCCGGCGAGTGATGGTGACCGGAAAAAAGAAAAGAGAGATGGTGATGGCTGGTTCGTTTGATATTCCGAGAGAGAGAGTGAGAGAGAGAAAGGAAGAAGACGTTAGAAAGAGAGAGAAGAAGAGGCTTTGAAAATTACAAGTTATTTCTTGTAAAGAGAAGGGTGAGAGAAAAGAGGGTAATTATTACTTTTAACTTGATTTAAAAAGCATCTTAAGTTGGATGAGAACTATTTAGTTGGTTTTTAAAAGGTCCTTCTCATCCTTTAGTCTTATGCTTAGAAACTAAAATCCAACTTAGTGTACTTAGCTGAAAATGAAATTTTCCTTCCTCTTTTTAACAGCTGGCGAGATGGGAGGTTTGTGGGGCCCAAGAGTCATCATATTTCTGTTTTGATGATGTTTAGAGATGATGACATCAAGTGGGGGGCCCTATGGTACCTTCATTTGACCAACAAATGCAAAGTAAAATAATTAAAAAAAAAATTACCTATTATAACATCTAGACGTAAATTAAGCCTAACAATTTAAATCTCCTATCTTAACTAGACTTTAATTTAAAACTACTAAATTAAAATGTCTACCTATTATGCACAGAATATTGATGGATTCTTAAAAATCCAAAAATATATGAAGCTGTTTTCAAGAAGAGGTTGTCGGTTCCGGAGCACAATGCTCTGGGAATGCTACGGCATCGTGGTACACTTTCACTCGTTGGCCATTTACCTTAAACACATTGTTGTTTTCTGGATTCACGAGATCAACAGCCCCATAGGGATAGACCTTATGAATCTGAAATGGCCCAGACCAACGGGTCTTCAACTTTCCAGGAAAAAGTTTTAACCTGGAATTGAACAGGAGAACCTGTTGACCCTCTTTTAGCTCTCTGTGATGGATATGCTTGTCATGCCATTTCTTTGTCTTTTCTTTGTATAGTTTGGCATTCTCATAGGATGATAACCTAAGTTCCTCTAATTCACAGAGTTGGAGTTTCCTTTTTTCTCCAGCAGAATCCAAAGACATGTTCAGTTCTTTGATAGCCCAATAGGCTTTGTGTTCAAGTTCCAAAGGAAGGTGACATGCCTTTCCAAAGACTAGCTTATAAGGGGACATACCGATTGGTGTTTTAAAAGCTGTTCGGTATGCCCACAAAGCGTCATCAAGCTTGAAAGCCCAGTCTTTTCTGTTAGGCTTAACCACTTTTTCAAGAATTCCTTTTATCTCTCTGTTTGAGAGCTCAGCCAGCCCGTTTGTTTGTGGGTGATAAGCAGTAGCAACCCTGTGGTTAATGTTGTATTTATTCAAAACACTTTTCAACATATGATTCACAAAGTGAGTACCCTCATCACTAATGAGTGCCCTGGGGGTACCAAACCGTGTGAAAATGTTTTTCTGCAAAAACTTAACCACAGTTTTAGCATCACTGGAAGCACAAGCAATTGCTTCGACCCACTTTGAAACATAGTCTACAGCTACTAGAATGTACTGGCAGCCGTTTGATGATGGGAAGGGACCCATAAAGTCTATTCCCCATACATCGAACAACTCTACTTCTAAGATTCCATTTAAAGGCATTTCATTTTTCTGAGAGATGGATCCTGTCCTCTGACATTCATCACACCTATTACAAAAAATTTGGGAATCTTTGAAGAGAGTTGGCCAGTAAAAACCAGACTGTAAGACCTTAGCTTTGTTCTCTGGCCTCCAAAGTGTCCCCCATAAGGTGCTTTGTGGCATAGCTCAAGAATAGCTGGCACATCACATTCTGGGACACACCTTCTTAAAATTTGATCTGTTCTAGTTTTAAATAAAAAAGGTTCATCCCAGAAATAGAATTTCACATCATGGAGAAACTTTTTCAGCTTGTAACCAGAAAGATTTTGTGGTTTTATGCCCCCAGCCAGGTAATTCGCAATATCAGCAAACCAGGGTAATTTGTGTTCAACAGCCAAAATTTTATCATCAGGAAAGGTTTCAATAATGTCTCCTTTTTGTCCTTTTTCAAATAATTCTAACCGGGATAAGTGATCAGCTACTTGGTTCTCAGTTCCTTTTCTGTCTATGATTTCCAGATCAAATTCTTGCAACAACAGAATCCATCTGATTAGCCTAGGTTTTGCATCTTTCTTTGAAATCAGGTATTTTATTGCAGAATGATCAGTGTGTACAATTATTTTAGTCCCAATTAAATATGACCTGAACTTTTCAAAGGCAAAAACAACAGCCAATAATTCCTTTTCTGTTGTTGTGTAGTTTGTTTGAGCTTCATTCAATGTCTTACTTGCATAATAAATTGAATGAAAGATCTTTTCGTTTCTTTGACCTAAGACAGCTCCAACAGCATAATCACTTGCATCACACATGATTTCAAAAGGTTTGTTCCAGTCAGGAGCCACAACTACTGGTGCAGTTACAAGAGCTTCTTTTAAAGTCAGAAATGCATTTCTACATTCTTCATTAAAGTCAAATTTCTGATCATGCTGTAACAATAGGCACAAAGGTTTTGATATTTTTGAAAAGTCCTTTATGAACCTCCTGTAAAATCCAGCATGGCCAAGAAAGCTCCTAATTCCTTTAACAGTTGTTGGTTCAGGTAGTTTGTCAATTATTTCAAGTTTTGCTTTATCTACCTCGACTCCTCTTTTTGAAATTAAGTGACCCAGAACAATTCCTTCAGTCACCATGAAATGACATTTTTCCCAGTTAAGAACTAAATCAGTTTCCTCACACCTCTCAAGACCTTTTCTCAAATTTTCTAAACAATCATCAAAAGACGAACCATAAACAGAAAAATCATCCATAAAAATTTCAATGGATTTTTCAAGCATATCGGAGAATATGGACATCATGCATCTTTGGAAAGTGGTTGGTGCATTACAGAGTCCGAATGGCATTCTCCTGAAGGCAAAAGTGCCATAAGAACATGTGAAGGTGGTCTTTTCCTGGTCCTCGGGAGCTATGGCTATCTGATTATACCCTGAGTAGCCATCCAAAAAGCAGTAATACTCTTTGCCGGCTAATCTGTCTAACATCTGGTCAATGAAAGGAAGAGGAAAATGGTCCTTTTGGGTAGCCTTGTTTAGTCTTCGGTAATCCATGCAAATTCTCCATCCCGAAACCACTCTGGTAGGGATGAGTTCATTTTTATCATTTTTAACAACAGTAAAACCTCCCTTCTTAGGGACACACTGTACCGGACTAACCCAAGAACTACCGGCTATAGGAAAAATGATTCCTGCATCTAGCCATTTCAAAATTTCCTTTTTCACAACCTCTTTCATGACAGGGTTCAGTCTCCACTGAGGTTCTACAGATGTGAAGTCTTTGTCTTCTAAGATGATCTTATGTTGACAAATAGAGGGACTAATCCCTTTAAGGTCAGCAATTGTCCATCCTATGGCTTTTGTGTGTGATTTCAACATCTCTACCAGTTTCTCTTCCTGATGCATTTCTAGGGTGGATGATATAATGACAGGCAATTTCTCTTGGTCTTCTAGAAAAGCATATTTGAGGTGAGACGGGAGTTGTTTTAACTCCAGGTCAGGTGGTGAAACTATTGAAGGTGTGGAACTTTTTTCCTCAGTGTTATCTAATAACTCAAAAGCAGCAGTCTCCATTGGGGTAGTCTTATCAGACAAATCTAATTCCTCCTCATTCTCTTCTTCCAACTTACGGGCTTTCTCAACTCCTTCCTCATGACACATAGACTCAATATCATTTAATGCGCAACAATCCTCCATATCACTAGGATATTTCATAGAATTGTACATATTAAATGTTATTTCCTGATCTTGGAGTCTCATGGTCAGTTCTCCTTTTTGAACATCTATAAGGGTTCTACCAGTGGCTAGGAAAGGTCTTCCTAAAAAAATGGGTATATCCTTATCTGCCTCAAAGTCTAGAATAATGAAGTCAGCAGGGAATATAAATTTGTCTACCTGTACTAAGACATCCTCAATCTTCCCTTTTGGGTAGGCAATAGTCTTGTCAGCTAGCAAAATGGTCACAGAAGTAGGTCTTACCTCTCCAATACCCAAAGAGTTAAAAACTGATAAGGGCATCAGATTGATACTTGCACCTAGATCACATAAGGCTTTCCCTATTGGCTTTCCTCCTATTGAGCAAGGAATGGTGAAACATCCTGGGTCTTTAAGCTTGGGAGGTATATTCTTTGTCATGAGAGCCTCATATCCTTCACTAAAAGCAACTGTTTCAAAATCATTGAACTTCTTTTTCTTGCTCAAAATATCTTTTAAAAATTTGGCATATAAGGGAATATGCTCAATTGCTTCAACAAAGGGAATGTTGATATGCAATTCTCTGAAAACATCTAAAAATTTCTTAAACTGCAATTCTTCTTTCTGATTCCTCAACCTTTGGGGGTAGGGAACATAAAGAGGAATTGGTTTAATCACAGATTTAGAAGTAGAGCAAGATGGATCCTGTGAGCTGGTGGTTTTTGTGCTTTCAGTGGTCTTTTCTGAGTCATCTCGAAAGGAATGGTAAGATCCTATTGGTGTTGTGTTGGTAGATATGGGCACAGGTTCAGGTGTAGTCTCAGAGTTTCCTAAGGGTTCTGGTGATGCTTCTGGTTCTTCAGGAATGGTGGGTAAGGTGTGGTCCATATGCCTGGGTCTCGACTTACGTTCAGATTCTGTCCTAGGTTGTGGTCCAGATGCTTTTCCTAATGGTCCTTCTAGTTCTTTTCCATCCCTAAGAGTCATGGCCTTCACATGTTCTTTTCCAGATGCCCTTGGGATTTCTGTGTTACTTGGTAAAGTGCCTGCTGGTCTATTGGCCTGAGTTGATGCAAGCTGGCTGATTTGAGTCTCTAAGTTCCTGATAGATGCCTGAGTCTGAGTCATAAAACCTTTTATCCAGTTTTCCAAAGAATTAGATGGTTCTGCCTGTTGAGGTTGTCTGTTTTGATAAGGTTGATTGTTTTGAAAATTTGACTGTTGGTTTTGAGAATTATTTCCCTGACGGTATTGAGAGTTTCCCTGATGATTTTGCTGGTTGTTATTACCCTGATTCTGATTTGAAATCCTTTGATTCTTTTGAAAATTTGCATTTCCCTGGTTGTTTTGAAAATTTGCATTCCCTTGTTGTGTGGGTGCAGGTGGGTTTAAACCTGGTTCTTTCCAAGAGAACCCAGGATGTTGTCTCCACCGAGCATTGTATGTGTTGCCGTAAGGACTTGAATTGTTTTGAACATAATTTACGGCTTCACAATTGTGTGGACAACAATCATAAGAGTGTTCTCCCCCACAACATACACATGACACAGCTAAGACAACTTCCTCAACTTCATTAACAGCATGCTATCCTCTCTGACCAGAAGTGAGATTTTGAAGTAAAGTAGTCACGGAGGCAAGCTGAGCTGCTAATGCTGTGATTGCACTCTGATCTTGGGATCCAGCAACAGACCTTATGGGTGTTGTTGAGATTGCCCGAGGATCAGACCAATGTCCATTATTGATTGAGATCTTTTCAAGAATATCGTACCCCTCGTTGTAAGTACTTGCAGTGAAAGCCCCTCCTGCAGTCGCATCGAGCATCTGTTTTGTATTGGGTGTTAGCCCGTTATAAAACGTCTCGAGTTGAATACAGTAGGGGATGCCATGATGAGGGCATCTTCTCAACAACTCTTTGAATCTTTCCCAAGATTCTGGGATAGGTTCATCATTCAATTGCCTGAAATTACAGATTTCATTCCTTGATTTGGCATTTCTGTTAGGAGGAAAATATTTTCGTAAAAACTTTTCTGCCATGCTATTCCAAGATGTGACAAAACCAGGTGCTAATGAATCAAACCAAGACCTTGCCCTATCCCTAAGTGAGAATTGAAAAAGTGTGAGTCTCAGGGAGTCTTGTGGAACTCCAGGGATTTTGAAAGTGTTTGTTAAGGCCATGAAAGATTTAAGATGTGCATGAGGATCTTCCGATGGAATTCCAGCAAACTGTCCATTTGTTTGTAACATATGAAACATGATTGGTTTTAATTCAAAATGGTGGGCATCAATCCGTGGAGGTGCTATCCCTGAGTTCAACTGATCTAACACAGGGACAGCGTAATCCATGATTCTGCCATCTTTGGAGTTTGCAAGATTTATGATATTTGGTGGTTCAGGTCTTGGTGGTTCATCATTAAATGGTTCTTCATGATTTGGAATATCAACTTCCTCAAATCCGTACCGTTGGTACCCTTGTATGAAATCATTATGAGGTTGATCAACCTGTTGAAGTACAGGTCGTTGCTGAACAACGTGCGGTGCGACTACATGTTGTGCAACTGCATTAACTGGCGGTGGTACAACTGCATTAGGTGGTGGTTCAATAACATTTTGTGGTTCAGCCACATTCTTTGGGCCTTCCATGTTGGGAGGATTTGGTAAAATTGGACGATTTTCCAAGAAGGGAGGAAGTGGATTAAACAAAGCTCTTTGTGCTCTCTTCCTTTCTCGAAAAGTTCGTTCAATATCCGGGTCTAATTCAAAAAACTCCCCACGTGGAATCCTCCGCATAAACAACACTGATTGTAACGGTGAAAGAAAAATCAAATCTTTAAATGACTTTGAAAACAAACTTTTAGCGTTACCGATCCCCGGCAGCGGCGCCAAAAACTTGGTGAGTGATTTCTTTTGCAATTGTTTTTCGCACTCACAGACTTAATTATACCTCAAAGCAAGTATACAATGAGATATAATGTCGCCTTCCAAGTAATAAAGTGGTGAGATACCAGATATCGTTCCTCAGAGATCAGTAGTAAAAATCATAATTAAAGTGATAAAAAGAGATGATTTCAGATGGCGAATTTGAAGATTTAATCTTTGATCGATTGGTTTGTGAGTTAACAAATAATAAAGAACAAGCTCGGGTGCAAGACTTTTAATGAGTTCTAAATATAACTTCTAGTAGGCTAATGTTGCGGTTACAACATCTGTCCCTCAACAGATAATTTTATCATCTACTTTGAGAAGTGTTCTTCCGAATATGTATCAACGTATCATTTGTTTAGCTTCAACTATACATTCCTGTATAATCTCAAGACCATTAATAATAACAATTGATTTTCTCAAAGTATATGAACTAACAAATTCCTTTGTTATAAATCACTCTTCCGAGCGGATTTCTCATACCATCCAAGTTAACGTGTTCTTAGTAGCACATTCCTGAGTCTACCAAACTTTAACATTTAACAAGCGAACAACCCGTCAAGAATTTATCAGTTTAGAAAACATAGAATAACAAATTCCTTTGTTAAAAATCACCCTTCCGAGCGGATCTCCGTATCATCCAAGTTGACGTGTATTCATACGGCTTATTCCTAAGTCCGTAGCACTTTAACACCATTAAGGCGATCAACTTGTCAAAGAGTATTTTTGATTTATAAAACTATGAATGAAATGATAAAACGTTTTTTTTTGTTGAGAAACAACACCTGCTTTCTTTTATATCAAAAACTCATTTTTATCGTCTCACACCCAAGCTTGATATGCTTAGCTACTCATTACGGAAATGGAAATGCGATAAAAGTAAAGAACGGAAATGAAAGACATAATTTAAAGTTGCGGTAAAGTAAATGCGTAAATTAAATTTGCGATAAGTAAAGAGCAAGTAATGAAAGGCAAGAAATAGAAAGTGCAATAAGTAAATTGCAAGAATTAAAGTTGCAAGAAAGTAAAGATGCTAGAGATATAAGATGTAATTACTAAATGCTTCAAGACTTAGATTAAAAGAGAGATTGTCTACAACTTATCAAGTTGTGCAAGTGATGATGCAAAACCTTAACAAGAGCCATCTATTTATACTACTTGGGATGAGTAAAATGACAAAAGACTACATAGCTTAAGAGTTAAGCTTACTAAGTACTTCTAGTTTAAATAAAAAGTAAATAAAAATACAATAATCAAAAGCATTCCCCCACATCAGTTCTAGATCCTTCCATAGCAATCAAAAGATGGTCTGAATAATCAAAAAGTTGGCTGTCCAGGTTAAGCCACAAAAGCACTTCAATAAGCTCCACGACCATAATGCTGCTGGAATGCTCTTTTTCCCATCGCCAATCTGCCAACTAAATAAAAGAACAAAAATCAGCCTACAAATGGTGTAAACCAAGCCATTCCATCTCAATTAGCTTCAAGACACTTATATACTAGAATTGGTAGAAAAGAGACTCAAATTGGGATAAAATGCAAAATAAAGTCCTAGAAATGATGCACTAAGTAATGAAACGCAATGAAAATTGATTGCGTATCACCCTTCTTCTCCGATCGATCCAGAGGCTGACCGAGATCTGATCGCACCCACGGACATCGTTCCCATACTCCAGAACAACGAGTATGTGAACCTCTTTTCTGTCCGGGTGCAGCATACTATAGTGAGGGAGATCCTACGAGCTCATCCTATTTCTTACGCCTTGACGGCCACTGCCGAGGTACCGGGGATCTACCTGCAGCAGTTCTGGAAATCAGCCGTTCTGGACAACCGGTTCGGAGTCTTCTCGATCATTGGTCGGGTGGACCAAACCGAACTGGTTATCTCTATGGAGGACGTCTGCCGCATCCTTCGCCTCCCTGCCGCTACTGATGGCGGCCACCAGAACTTTGACGAGATGGTCTCGGGCCCCATACTATTGAGCGAAATCCTAGCTCTTGGGGTTACCGAAGTTGTGAACGGCGTGTCTCAGATCACTACGAGCCACCTACCACCGATCTGGGCACAACTGTTCAACCTAATGAACAGGTGCCTCTCCTCGAAGACGAAAGGAATAGACAAGGCGACAACTCCGTTGCATACAGACGCCGCATCGACATCGCTTCCCAGCTGTGGCTAGACATCACTAAGGACTTGACGACCAGGGAACGCACCAGACATCATTCCATTCCGTGGTTGCGGTTCTATGGTCTTATCATTCGGGACCATATGGAACGCAATCCGGAGATCCGACGCCGTTCCGGTTATCCTATCATCGAGCCGAAGAAGATCAGCTGGGTGGCCAAGCGAGACTACATCGAGGGACAGTACGAGATGCCGATTCCTCCACAAGTCCTCGACGCACTAGACCAGCGGGCACCGAGCGTTGTTAGGTATAGGCGCAACTTAGGTCTAGGAGCCGCACCTATGGACCGTCCAGAACCGGAAGGTCCTGCCCAAGGTGTGCAACCCGTCCCTTCTAGTCCTCGGGCCTTACGTCCGAGGCGCCGGGGTCCCACTGGGGGGCCTCTGGCTTGGGTGGAGTGATGAGTGTGGACGTAAGGGAAAATGTGGGTAGTATCGTCCGAAGATCCGCCACCGCTCATGCCGCATCTACGTCTACCGACCTTCCGAGATCTCGAGAAGAGAGATTGAGGTGTATCAGGCAACAAATGATAGACGATCCTCAGATGCCAACTCCGCGGGTTAAGGAGTACGTTCCGCAGCGTCGATCCACGACTCGGCTTCCAGGGCTCCCTACTGTCCCCGAGTTCCCGGAGGTTCCGGAACCATCCACTCCGACTGATGCCACTGGATCTACACCTTCTGGCTCTGCTAGAGACATCATGAATGCCTCGCCAGAAGAACCAGCCAGTACTTCACCGCCTCCTCAGGACACCACATCGAGACTCCCGACGGATCCATCTGGTGATCCTGATAGCAGCTCGTCTAACACGACGCCACCTGACTCAGATCCGCAGGAGGGACCGGGAGAAGGCAAAGGCAAGGGCAAGGGGAAAGGTAAAGGAAAAGGAAAAGGGAAGGCGTTTGATGATGACGTCTCCACTTCCTCCTTCAACGAAAGCGATTCCGTACAACTCCTTGACTACTCAGGAACGGAAGAGCGAACGTTGAACACCGAGGTTGCTAAACAAGCTGAGAGCGAGTCTTGGATGCAGATTGGAGCAGGTAGTGAAGGGTTCGAGGGAGAGAGTCAGGGTCCGGTGCTTCAAGAGGCCGAAGAAGAAGAGGCCCGCCAGGAAGAAGCGGAGATAGAAGCCCCAAAAGAGGCCGAAGTAGAAGTGGCCCAACCTAGGCAACCAGAAACCGGAACCCAACCAGCCAAGAGTCTATCCTCCACAGAGGCATCCCACACAGATGCTACTCGGCCAATGCCGAGTAGTCAAGTCGTTGGTAGCCAACCAACGCAATTGCACACCCAAGCCATCCACTCGACCACCTCACAACAGGTGGTCGTTTCATCAGAACACGGGGGTTTACCACCTATTCCATCGTTCACTCGTTTGGAGTCGATCGGTGTTGAAACCAGAGTTGCTCATCCCCAGCACTCGCCTTCCTTCATGACGTACGGAGTCTTAGAGCCCCTAGGTACACATCTGGAGACTTCCACCCGAAGCCCCGCTGCACGTGACGCTGCACCAGTCGTCAGCGCGGGCCAGGGAAGCACCTTTGCGGGGATTTCCCTGTCAACCGGTTTCGCAAATGAACCGTTGTTGACCCTTTCGGGACTGGAACCCAGGGATTCAGACGGCATCCTTAAAGCTGTCCAAAGCAGGTTAGAAGCGATCGAGAAGGCAGACGAGGCAAAGAACAAGAGACTTGAGGCCATTGAGAAGGCCTTAGCAGTCAAAGAACAAGAAGACAGAGCCCGCCGAGCCGAGATCGAAGAGCTTCGGAAAGCTGACGAGGACCGACAGAAGGAGCTGGATGAAGCCAGACGCCTTATTAAGGGCAAATTCCAGGAAGGGGAGCGCCCGTCCTTTGGCGACTCGAGCCGCTCTCCTACTCCCGTCCTCCGTCTACAACCACCACCACTCGCTGAAGCCGTCCCCGGCTATGTTTCGGAAGCCGAGCACCAGATGGTCATCACTTCTCTCACCACTCAGATCGATACACTCGAGAGAGAAGTGACTCAGTACAAACAGCTCGTGGCCACCAGGGACCTTCAGTTAGAGATCGCGTTGCGGAGGGTCCGCGAGCTTGAGGAAACTTGCAGGACTCAGGCTCAGCCCTCCAAGAGACGCCATGACGATCCGGACGATGCCACAGATCCTCATGAGGGGGAGGTACCGTCGAAGAGGCTTCGCCTTGACCTTCCCTCCGGCTCTGGAACCGTCGCCGATGATACACCGGCCGACACGGCCCCTCCAGCAGATCAGCCGGCAGATCAGCCCGCAGATCCGGAAGATCGTCCCATTGATGTTTGGGACTCTGATTCTGACGATGACGACCTTCCGGCCAATGCAGCGAACTGGAAGTATGAGGCTATCCCAAAGGATGTGGCCGTCCAGTTTCCTCACGAGAAGGTGACTCCCGCTATAGACTTGATCGATCCAAACACCGCGCCGACAGATCCTTCCGAGCTTCACATCTCTGACGAGGCAAGGAAGATCCTGAACCAGCTTGCCCAAAGCCTTCGGTTTTGGAAACGATCAGACAACATCGTATCTAGCGCGGAGTACGACACCTTTCTCCCTACCGTACAGACGCCTGAGGCATTCACAGCTCAGCAGCCGATCAGACTGGGTTGGAACCACACGGTCATTTTCAGACCCTTCCTGGAGGAATCCTTCACACGGATCTTCCAATAGGAACGCCTTTTCACGTAGTCCAAGAAGGTCTTTTTCGGGCTATCTCATATCAAGAAGCGTCACCGTCGAACCGCGTACATCTACCAGAGGAAGCTCAGTTGGAACGAGCATGGGCAGATCAGAAAGAAGCACCGGTTCACCAAGGTAACTGATGTCTGACCTTACAAATTCGGACACCAGCTATTCCTTGAGTTCCACGTGCGTATGTACAACCCTGGCAAGCCCGACGGAAACCTCCGAGACTTCATGTTCACGGAAGCTGATCTGGACAGCATTGATCTCGACGATCTCCTCACACTCATCAGACATCTTGAGGGCCCGATTCTGAAACCAGACTACTTCAGAGACGGTCTGGAAGTCCTCAAGAGGTACGTACGGCACTCGATCAACCTCGCGCATCTCACTGATTATCAGATGGCGATTGAAAGCAGACAGGAGAAGGTAAATCTGCTTCGTCCCAACCTGGAGGCCAATCTACTTGACCAATACCTGCCCTACTTTCCGATGAGAGTTCCAGAGCATGGTGTTGTGTATCTCACCTTCAGGAAGAATCAGCGAAGGTTTATGCGTTTCAGTGAGCTATCCAGCTTCTGCGACGGCACCCTTCTGTACGTATACAACGGGATGAAGCGTCGTCTGTTAGAGAACAACATGCCTGCGTACAAGGGCACTCAGTGGAAGATTAAGCTGATCGAGGCCTTAGATCTGATCGAGAACAAGCTGAAGGAGAGACTGATGCTGAGAAGAGTAGAGACTGCGATGGAGCTCCGTACGAGATCGATCCGCGAATGGGATGAGTACTTGCAGCTCTCGTAGTGGGAACCAGCTTTGAAGTATCCGCCGCCTTTCTGACTTCTTCCCAAAGGGGGAGATTGTTAGAACCTGACTTATAGTTTGTAAAGAAGTCAGGGGCGTCTTTTGACAAGTTTGTAATAGTTAGTTTGAAACAATTACTTTTGTGCACCTCTTAAAAGAGTCATAGACTCTAGGGGTGCTTTATGTAACTTCGACGCTATAAATACGGGTCGTTAGTTAACGTTTTTCAATAATTAAGTAACTGACAACTTTTGTTATATGCTTTGTCGTGTTCTTTATCTGTATATTTATTGCTTGATTACTGCTATTTGAGCATCATTAAAGTCTTGTGATTGCTTGTAGTGGTCCTATTATCGCATCCTTAGAGATTTACGGACTCACATATACGATATATGACTAAAACCTTCTGTAACACACAAAAGAGTTCCACATAGTTGTCTTCAAATGATGGGTTATAATGCTTTAGTTGACTTCTAAATTTATAAGTTTAATAAATGGATTTTTTTTTTGTTTTTGGATGTTCCCTGAGCGGTGACATCGACCGTTCTTAACTGATACAGGGAGGTTTCAAACGTTAACGAGTATTTTTAGAGTTCTTTGGAAACGACGAAAACGCTCACAAAAGAAACCCAAAAGCTTGCGTCGAAAGACGAAAAACCGTTTCTTACACGACTTATCTCGCGTACGTATTCGGAACTATCCCGCACAAGTTGCATTTATCTATTTACTTAATTATTGGAGATCGAAAAACAAGACGAGGATCAACACACGAAAGAATGCGGATACCAAACGGGTTAACTCGCATGATATCCGCGTAAGGGCTGTTAAGATGCACACTTGGAAAAGAAGGCTTCCTTTGTTGACTTTCCTTTCTCTCGTTGACTATCGATGATCCTAGCTGCCAAGGAATTCCATTGCCATATCAATTTGTTTTTAATTCTTTATTTAGTTTCCTATTTCTACATTATTCCTTTATTAGCTATCTTTTATAATTAATTAGTATTTTAGTTATAATAGGATTAGATTCAATTCCATAGTTATCTTTTTTTCTAGTCTAGCTTATAAATAGGATTTATTGGTTTTTTTCGTAATCAAGTTCAAGTATTATTCAATAAAAGTTTATCTTTTTTAGAGATTATTCTCTTGTTTGAGTTTTACGTTTCGTAATTCTCGTTTATCAAAAGGGTTTAGACGTTTGTCGATCCTTCCGCAAATCTACGATGCGTCATTAACCATATTCCTACTTTAAATTTAACCAAACCACCACATTATATACATGTATCTTATCACATAACGTCAATAACACATCATATCCTATAACTAATACCAATAAATCTCAATGACCCTACATATAAACATAATAAAAGACAGTGAAATTTATACCTCTAGCAAGGTTTCGTTGCGAGGATTGCGAATATGTAATTGTATTGATAGTTTCTTTAACAACTGAAAAGTAATCTTAGAGAGAAGGAAACCGTTTTAGATGATATATAAACATAATAAAAAAGAGTTAAATTTTATTGAGAACGATTATTGTTATTGTTATTATTATTATAAAAGTTTGATTAATGAGTTTGATTAAGTGACCAGTTTAACACCTCAACTATTTTTTAATACAAATATAATTGTACTACATATAATATATAACAAAATAATTAGATACAAAAATTTCAATATTAGGCTCATTTCGAAGGTACCGACGATATGAGCAGAGGGGTTTCAGAGAGAAATCGTATAACACATAAGGAGATAGCGGTAAAAAAAACCCCTATATCTGTACATAATCTTTTGCGGCATACATTTTGCGGAGTCTAGGATTTTAGAAAAACATAAAAATATTAAAAGAAAGAATAAAAAATCGGATATTCTTTTGCGACGTCACTTTTTGCGGCAACACGAAATTTTTTAGCCGGGAAAATGAAGCGCTCTTTTTTTCATGGGAAAAAAATTATTTAAAAAGGGATAAAACTTTTAGCGTCGTCGGGTGTCGCCGCAAAAGCACCTGCGTTGAAAGTCAAAGACGTTTTCCCCATTTTTTGTCTTTTGGTGATCTTTTAGCGACGTATCTGTGTCGCCGCAAAAAGCTCAATTTCTTGTAGTGGTCGGTCTTTTCTTTTCCCATTTTCATTTTAAGTCCTTTTTTTAATCAAATTTATGAAGAGTAATCCTAACCTAAAATGTTTATGACTTTATTCCATGGCCAAAAGATAGCTAAAAACAATTGGTTAAAGGATATAAAGTTTTTGGGTAACAAAGGAATAAGACTAAGGGTTCAAAGGGGTTTTAAGGGATAAAATGTTAAAGATAAACACTTTTTTTAATTATAGGTTAGGCAAATTAAATAATCCTATAATAGAATTATCTAACGAAAACACAAGCTAAATTGGGTTGAAATGACAGCCTTCTGGTTAGGTATTTTTATCCATCTTTCTTCCTTTTTTTTGAAAATTCAACCAAACGTGTCCCTGTAGTTGTATTTTGCATAAGTTACATTCTTGTGGCTACATTTTCTAATGAATTAGATCCTTGTGGTTGCAGGTTTTTTTTTTTCCTTATAGAAATTGATCCCTAAATAATTCAACAACCTCGGCCTCTATGGTTGTGCATTGAGGACACATTTGGTCATAAAACTACAACCAACACAACCCCTTGAATTTTCAGAAAAGGACAACGATCGTTAAAACACATATGACCATAAGGACGAAACATGTAATTTATAAATTATAAATTGGATATTTTATAATAGGCATCCTGCAAACTCAATTATACTGTAACGAAATGGATACGTTTAACTTTATTTGATTTCATATTCTCATCCAAGATGACCATTGACCAATCAATTTGGATGTTAAAATTTTTGGATGCTATGATTGCAATTCAACATCCTTTAATAATCGATAGCTTATATTCATATGGAGCGACTTTCTCCACATCCTACACATGTTACGGATGAAAAGGAAGAGGATAGAGTGGCGTAAAGCAAAAACCAAACACAAGTACAAGAAGGTCATTCTAATAAAAGTGAAACTCATAATTAATAATAGACATATGTATATGGATAAAAAGGAAAAAAGAATTAAAGAATGGGTGGGTAGAATTGGATAAAGCAAAACCACAAAAGGAGAACAATTCTTCTTTAAAAGGAAGTTATATGATGATTATTAATTAATTAACGGCCAACATTAAGCTCCATGAATCATGGTGGAAAAAACAGAGTGAAACCCGTGTGAAAACATGCATAGACTTCTCGTGTTTCTTAGATGCTCTTACCCACACATAATGATTTATTTTACATTTATCCACTAATCCAAAAACCTATATATATTATACTATCACATTTCTAGAAATCACAATTATGTTTATTTTAGTCTTCTTTTTTGAAAGATTATTTTGTGAAATACTTAGTGTTATGTAATTGTTTATAGTTTTACAAAAAATGTCTATTCCAGCACTGGATACTGGTGTGAAATAGTTTTGAAAATACATTCTTAAAAATGGATAAAATTTAAACTATAAGATATTAAATATACAATTTTAATAAAAAAACAATTAAATTAGTCTTTTAAAAGTGAAGTCTCCAATTGTTATGAAATTTGTCATAGTTATTTTGATAATAGGATGAATTTTTATGTTTTATAAAGTTTAAGAGAATATTTTTAGTTCTTTAATTAATAATAGACACTTAAAAAATCAATAAATTCCAACGGATGAGTTTGGTTTGAGCTTGATCTGAGCTACAGAACTGGCTATCAAATTCGAGTTGGGTATATTAATTCTCAAAGCTCAACTCGCATCATTTGACCTCGGGATATGATGAAGACGTGCATAAGAATTTCCATCAAAGTATAACAATATTTGTGTTAGTTCTTATTTGGTGTAATGATACAATATATTTGACGGTTAGTATAACAAATGCCAATGCCGCGTATAGTAGCTCAGTTGGTAATGGGTGGGAGTAATGTTTGTCCAAAATCAAATGGTCCTGGGTTCGAAGCCTGGGGCCAGCTGTTCCCATAGCTACAACCACTGAGTAATTCAGATATATCCCCCAAGTTATGGAATTGCATGCCAGACGATTTTGGGCCGATCAGGGGTTGTCGGTATCAATTCTTTTTTCCCAATATTGATATAAGAAACTCTCGAATCTTGTTATTTCATAACTAATTGAGTACCGGTAAACAAATTAAAATTTTTATATTAGTAGTTTTAGTATTGAAAAGGAAAGTTGAGTAAATTTTATTTAAGAAACTAAACCCTTAAAAAAGGAGAGGAACATGAAGGGAGAAAATAAAAGAACTAATTATCCACGTCGTCAAATAACACTGATCAAATTAGCAAGTGATAATTTTCCTTATAAGAATAATTGTTGACAACAAATGGAGCCAGGTAAGATTATTACGTACATTATTATTAGGTAAAATTGATAAAAATATGAAGAAGATTTGAACGTCTACACTAATAGAAAAGAAATCATTAACGCATTTTTGTTGTTGTTGAGAAAACCTTCTTATTTAGCACTTATATATTACTTGATAGGATGTCAAGCTTATCAGATTGTTTGTTACTTTTCTTATAAGGCCGTCCTTACCGGGGGAGGTACGCCACCGCTACCGGCCGGCCCGGTACCGCCGAAAACACCGCCGCGGGATACCGGCACGGTAGCCGGTGCGGTACCCCCATACCGCTTCAAACTTACGATTTCACCCCCTTACCCCCCAACGGCTATTTTTTTTAACGGCTATTCTTTTTTTCTTTTCCAAAAATCTATATATATATATATCCATCTCAAATTTTTTATCTCAATCTTTCTCTTATTCACGTCTTCATCAACTCTTATTCACCTTTTATTCTCAATATCAACATCTATGGATCACCAAGGTACCCCTTCGGTTCCAAACGTACTCACTCGAGAGTCTCAAATGTCTTGATTCCAAATATTTTGCCGTCCCAAACGCCGATCCCGACGGGGGTCTACCGCCCCCAAATGCCGAGCCCGAGGGCTTACGCAATGGCCGAAAATTGGGGTTTTGCAACCTACTCGTCACTCCCAAACACTGTCCCAAATGTCATGGTCGACAATTGGGGTTTTTCGAAGATGCTTGCGCAAACCCCACTAATACCATATGTTCATTTAACACAACCCCACTGCCGATCTTGTTAAAAGGACTTTAACCACTAGGCTAACATCATATATTTGTTATTAAGTTATGGTCGATAGAGACTAGGTCTAATCACAATGGACTTGAACAAGGGTTATTAATAAATTATTTATTTATTAAAATAGTTAGTACACAGTTATATTAAAAAGAAAATATCAAAAAATATTTATTAATAAATCAAAATAATGATACATTGACTATTTATATATAATATTATACTTCTTATTACAAATTATCTTGTATGAGTTCTCATTAATATAATGAATAAAGAAGTAAATTTTTTGGAAATGTGAAGAAACGAGGGGATTTGTCCGCGCTTTACTGCGGGGAGTTTTGTTAATATTGTAAAGGTTCGTTGTTGTGAACAATATTTTAGAAGAAGTTACCTATTAAGAGCTCGGGTTTTCCATTGGGTTATAAATCGTGGTAGATTTGATCGTAAGTAATAACATGAATTTTATGTTAATATTTTAGAGGAAGTTACCTATTAAGAGCCCGGCTTCTCGCCGTGTTATAAATTGTGGTAGATTTAATCGTAAGTAGTAACATGAATTCATATGAAACATAAAGTTTGTATAAATGTTGTCATACGAAAGGTTTAATAAAATAAATAAAAGATTTAAGAAATCAAAAATAAAAAATTTTAATTTTAGGAGATTTTAATAATACTAACAATTACCAGGAAGTCAAAAGACTGTTCATAAACAGTAGGTACCGATACTTTTAACATATTTCAGCCAATATACAATATTATAGAAAACTAAAAGGTATAAAGTGAATAAATGTTATAAGATTAAGGGGGTAAAATGTAATTTCTCCAAATATCGGTAGCTGTTGTTTATGAACAATGTTTTGGCTTCATATAATCGTACTATACTACTATATATGGTATATAATAAAATAATTACATCAAAAAAATTTAATATTAGGCTCATTTCGATCGTATCGACGATACGATTATAATGATGTAATTTATTAAAATCATAACGTAATTTTTAACATATTTTAGCAAATATACGATATATGAGTAAAACATATAATGAAATATTGAAAACTAAAAGGTATAAAGTGAATAAATATTATAACTTTAGGGCTAATATGTAAATTTAAAAATGGATATAAGATTTGGGTCTGTTGGAGCGTATATCTATCTATCTATAATAAAAGAGTAACTGGTTTGACACATGTCGCGCTCTGAGTAACTCATTGACACGTGTCGCGCTCTGGTGAGCCATTGCCACATCATATGCATATGTGTCATGTGTCATATATTGACACATGGCACTGATTCAAAATTTAAAATTATTAAAAATTAATCCAAAATTATCTATTAAATATAACAAACTTTATCTCTATCTATTGGTATGAAGTCATCTATATCTCTATCTCTCTCCCTAAATTGATATTTAAATACTAAGCAAATTCAACAAAAACCGTATAAACCTTACCTTTTCCATTTTAATTTTTCAAGTTCCTCCATTACTCTTTTTGCAAACGTCTTAGGTAAGTTCATCAACCATTTTTTCAAAGAACATTCATGCATAATTTTTTTTATTATTTGTTTTTGCAATTATTTGAAGAATGGTAAAAAATTTGTGTCATTGTCTTCTTATGATGAACTAAATCATATGGTTTGATTTCCTCCTGATTTACTTTTTTTAGTTTTTTGATCTACATCAATAGAACCATAACTAAGTTTTCTTCTCCACATTATATAATAATTTATATTTGTATTCATGTAACTAATTGATAAACATTATCAAATAGAAATAAATATTTCATTTTAAATATAATGAAGATAATCATTGAGTTTTAATATAATAGTTAATTAATATTTTTATAACAAATTATTGTTAAACGTATCCATTATTATATTTCAATCCAAGTACACTTTTGTATATATATCTTTCTCTTTATATGTGAAAGTATATTAACGTCATTTTAAAGTCAAAGATAGTTTATAGTTTGATCTATAAAATGTCTTTGTTATATTTTCGTTGTTGATAATTTGATATCAATTGAATTAAATTAAAAATAAATAAAGTTTGTACTCTTTTTAAATATAATTAATGTATTTGATAGAAAATAATATTGATGTTAAAATATCAATAGCACAAAAATTCATATTTGTAATATAAGGTTTTTAGCATGACTTAATTTCTTGAAATTATCCCGTGCATTACACGGGATCAAAACTAGTATAGTATATAATAAAATAATTACATCAAAAAATTCAATATTACTCATTTCGATCGCATCAACGATACGATTATAATGACATAATTTGTTAAAATTAAAATGTATTTTTTAACATATTTTAGCCAATATACGATATATGACTAAAACATAAAATGAAGTATTGAAAAGTAAAAGGTATAAAGTGAATATATATTATAAGTTTATGAGGCTAATATGTAAATTTGAAAATGGGTATAGGATTATATAGTTTTTTATAATCGTAATATATATAGTATATAATAAAATAATTACATCAAAAATATTCAATATTAGGCTCATTTCGATCGTGTCGACCATACGATTATAATGGCGTAACTTGTTAGAATTAAAACGTATTTTTTAAACATATTTTAGCCAATATACGATATATGACTAAAACGTAATATAAAATATTGAAAAGTAAAAGGTATAAAGTGAATAAATATTATAAGTTGAAAGACTAATATCTTAATATAAAAATAAATATAGGGTTGGATTTTGGGTTTGGGGCGGGTCGGGCCGGTGCGCCTGCTGAATGTATAGTTATATAATAAATTGGTAATGCTTAAGATTTTGTTTTTTGAAAATAACTGTAATAGTTAATAAAAAGTATTTTGATACTTATATTTTATTCCTAAGTAAAAATAAAATAGATATTTTAAGGAGTAAAATAGATAATTATTAAATATTTAACCATTAACTAGTTATAAAAATAGACAATTTTATTTATCTTACTTTTAGACTTCTAGATCACCTCTTATCAATCAAAAACAGTTCAAAGTAAGCACTTCTTAGGAAAATTCAACATCTAAATAAAGTTAAATACATACCCACTTATATTTTATAAATTAATGCCCTATTAAATATAAGAACATTAAAACTTAAAAGGAAAAAGAAACATAAACTCAAAATATACTATTTCTTATTCAATAAAAAACATATATGAGAAATTCTTAATTGGTCTTTCAAGGTGGTAAGTTTGCATGCGCAATGCCTAATGTTCAAAGATCATCTTTCAATGATTCTCTCTTTTAATGTGCTTTAGTCACTAATTTCCTTTGGTGGATTGACTTGAAATTTGCGTACCAATTTTATAGAACTAACCAAAACATTACAACCATGTGATGTCAAGATTACAATTTAAATAAATTTCATATTGTTAACTTCTAATCTATGTTTAGTTCAAAAAAGTTTTATATTGTTAACTTCTAATCTATGTTTAACAAAATAAGTGTAAGTTACTTATTGATTGATATGTTAATTGAAATATAATTACGGTAATAAAAATTTCCTAATAAGCAAAATGCCAATATTAGGTTACCCAAAAAAAAACATGTTGAGAAATGAGAATTGTGAATTTAAAAGATATAAAAAGTATAATTGAAAAAAAAGAAAAGGTCGAAAAAAAAGCTAAGTTTATTGGAATCTATTTGAGGTAACTTTTTTAAATGCTAGCTTGTGGTTTCATCAAAGAGAGCATTTCTGATAAACATGAAAAGAAATAGTATATGATTAAAGGGTATTTCCAAATACACCCTATCCTACTTTCCAAATGCACCATAGTCTACATTAATTATCAACTAATAATAGAGTTTGACCAATTTTTATTGGATGGTTCTATATTAATTAAACAATTTATTTACCTTTTCATACAAATATTATTTTTTATATTTCTAATGTTGTTAAATCATCATTATATAAATATAATTATATTATTATTAATTAATTTATATTATTCTAATTATAAGTTATTGTAATTGTTATTATTATTCTAATTATTCTTTAAATTTTTTTAAAGGCAAAAAACAATTTAAAATAAATACTACTATAATCTTTTATTATTAATTATATCATTATTTTAACAGCAATAACAATTATAAGTATAACTATAAAATAAATACTACTATTTATTATAATATTTTATAAAATTAAAACTTTCTAAAATATATACATTTATTGTTTGACCAGTATTTATATTTTCTATTTTTTGTTGTAATTAATATTAAGTTAATTTTAAAATAATTAGTACTTAGAAAATGGCATGAATCTATTAAGGTTAAAACTAAACTTTTAATAGACAATCATCAAATCCCATTGATCTAATGATATACATATGATTGTTTCTGCTCTTTATTTTTTTTCATTCGGTTACTTATTAATAAAGAAGATTTAAAATACAAACCATATAATCATGTCAAATGTCTTATATATGAAACTTAAAATAAAAAAAAAAACTCTCCAAATCTTGAAATTGTGAGCACCTTAATTATAATGATTAAAAATAATGGTGTTTAAAAACAAACCTTATAATTTGGTTGATTCGTTCAAAGAAATAGTTATATTATTTAAAAAATAATGATGCATTGATAAACATGTATGTCTTTTGTAACTTACAAATTCATATCTTAATAACTTAAAAATAAATTAATAGTAGAAGTAAAACATACAATACATTATATTACATTACATTGTTAAAATATACTTTTTTTAAAACAAATATTACTAAAATGAAAATTAATAAAAACGCAAATATAAAAGAATTAAAATTTTCATTATTTGTATTAGTATAATTATATAATTGTTATATATACTAATAATAATATATTAAAGAAAAATTGGTAAAGAGAGAGATGAGAGAGAATAATAATTACTAATTAATATCATTAAGATAGAAATGATTACATTGGTTTTATAACCTTAAACATAGACTAGGGTGTAAATGGCAACACCCATGATTAAATTGAGATGTCAAACATCATGATTACAGAAAATAAACACTATGATAAAATTAAATTTGTAAGATTTTAAAATAAATAAATGTTTTAATAGAGAGTACCATATCTAATACCATTACAAACCTAAATTTATAGGAATAAATATAAATATGTCATATTTAAAAGCATTACAAACCTGTATTTATAGGAACAAACAAAAAGATGTCATGTCTAAAAGCATTACAATAAGCTTATAAGACGTTTTTGTGCATCTTCATAAGTTCTTTAGGATATTTTTGAAATAAAATGTTGTGGTAGCTAATTTTATAGGACACATTTGAGAAGTGTCCTATGTTATTTTTAAAGAACACTAGTGTTTATAAAACACTTTTTCAAATAGTTTCAATAGTTAATAGAATGCTATATTTGAAAAAAAATGTATTAAAAACTCAACATGACGTCCAAAAACGTCCTATAAGCTTTTTATAACACTTTTAGATTGACGTTTTATTGTTTAGTCTTATGAACCATTCTAGCATCTCCAATGGGTAACACTATTTTTTACACCAAATGTCAAAAGTAGTGTAAAAAATAGTGTAAGATTTGGTGTTAGTAGTAAATCTTCTCCAATGGGTAACACTATTTTTTACACCAAATCCTTTTATATAGAAAAGTAGTGTTAAAAATAGTGTAAAAAAATAGTGTTACACCAAATATAGTGTGATACTATTCATCACACTAAATTTAGTGTGAAAAATAGTGACCCCATTGGAGATGTGAATAGTAACATTTACACCAAATTTAGTGTTTAATGTAAGATTTGGTGACCCCATTGGAGATGGTCTTAAAAGGTTTATTTATTTTAGAAGTCTTGTAAACTCAATTTTACTATAGTAAAGTAATATCACATGCTATCAAGCTCTTGTCAAATATTTATGAAGGGTTATCTTTCACATATTTTTACATAACAAAATTCATTAGTTAGTTTGGTCATTCGGTGTTGTTGAAATGGTTTATTTTTATGTTAATACAGAATAATAATTAAGTAGAATTATTAATTATTGGTTTTTGATAAGCACATATAATTAATAGATAAAACGTTTTCATATTATGGATTGTGTTCAATACAATAGGTTAGATAAAGTCTCCTTTATATATCATTAATGTTGGATCCAAAATGGTGACTTTCAAATTAATAAGAGTTTGTAGAGGGGGGTGAATACGAACACTACAAAATTTTCATTTTTAAATTCTATTTGTATTTATAACTCATACAGAATTTACAAGATTGTTAAGAAAATTTAAAAGGAATAAATCTAATCTAAACAATCTTAAGTTAACACACAACATTCACTAATGCACTAAGTGATAAAGAGTTAGATGGAAAGAATATAGAGGAATACAAAGAAGAAGTGACTTTTGTAAAGAGATAGTGAAGAAGTGTGTTTGAAGAACATATTCATCAACTATTTATACAACATGCATTTAATGCATACCAAAACCACTTTAACATGTGTTGTGTTTTAGTGGATCCTTTGTACTATTTACTATAAACAAACAATCATACGCAAAAGGTAGAATGATATCTACAGTAAATGGTTGCATTTTAGGGAACTGATAAGTACGAAGGGAACTATATCAAGAACGTCCTTTTTGTACTTGTAAAAGTAAAGCATATTATCCTTTTTGTGCATATATTATAAGAAAAATAACGAAGTCTTCAGGTACAAGATTCTGATCAGCGCAATGAGGTCGCTGAACCTTGGGTGAGATCATCAGTCGTTAGGTCTTGTATCGTTAAACTTGTCAGACAGGTGTATTCACGTAGCTATCAGTGAATCCGATTTCAGATCACGAGAAAGGTTTACTCTATCATCAGCTACTACTTCGACATCGTTGATGGTTCTGTATGCTTGACTTCTTTGTCTTAAGGGAGCGTTACTTAGCTTCTTGATGTCTTTTATTAGGGTCACTGAATAGACTCAACGAATCCCTGACTTCAAACATACATTACACAGTGAAGCTTGAATTGCAAGAATTATCACATAACAGACTCGGTGATCATTTCTCAAGCTTAAATCAAAATTAATCATTTACACTTAGTAGGATAAGGATCATCATCATTTTATCAGGTCTTAGGAGAGATGGATCAATAATCTCCTCCTAAATGATGATGCCTTAGACAATAAAGAAAGTGCCTAGTACTAGTTTGAAAGAAAATTCTATAGTCTACATTACAAAAAAAGGAAACGGAACTCACAAATGTACATGTCCTACTTACTATTTTAAGGGATATTTTTCAGTACTACGATGGAGTTAATTACTTATAATAAATTTCGCTTGCTTTTAAAAATGATGATTACAAAAGGAAAATGAAATTACGTAAGTAAAAAATGTATTAAAAGATATTTACAATCAAAATAGACCAAGCTAAGGAGGTACAGGTAGATCAGAGAATTCTTCTTCTTGCTCATGTCTTTCATCCAACTCCTTCCTAATAATTTTGTCAAACATATAAGTTATAACAATTTGTGAACTGCCAACTGTGTAGCAAATGAGGTTGGTCAAGTGCTATGAAGGTGCCTTGCTAATCTCTAAGGCACGATGAAATGAATCCTTCCTTCAGCATCTTCAGAATAGATACCTCTCTCAGGATCTAGAACGACAGTCCCTGTTTGTTTGGGAAAGTCATCAGAGAGTGCAATGTTGAGATTTGAATGGTCTACCATGAGTTTAGAGAAAAGAAGTTTTTCAACGGTGAACTTGACACTTGTATCATTCCTTAAAATAGGTCATTATTTAGCCATAGGTCTTCTTCTTTTAGAGGGAGGTAGAAGGGGAGGAACCTGAAATTAGAGTGACATTCTTCTCAGCAAGATTCAGATTGTCCAATGATTTACTTTTTGTACGCAGACTTCTCTTTGGCTATCACCCCTTGATTTCCAACCATTCATAACATACAAACTTTTCTAGGTTGGTGTGAGATTGATTAGTGTTTTTGTAGTCTTTTATGTAGATCTTGATGAAGGCCTTGGCAGCTTTCTTCTTTGTGGCCCTTTCACCAGTTATCTTGGTGTCTACGATTTTAGCCTTGTACTTACTGAATTTTAGCTTCTTAAAGCACCATCTTGGATCATCATTTAGATTCTGCATCTTATACTTCTGATAAAGTTGAGGATTATCATTTATTTTGCCAAAAGCTCGTAAGTGGCCTTGAGCTATTCGAGATCTCTATACTTTCTTTCCTCAAGTGCTGTCAAAGCAAGCTCATTTTTCGAGCCTAGGATCATTAGAGAGGTAGTCAATTTCCCTACAAGCGTTGGAGGTACGAAGAGAAATTCTTGCTCCAGCCTAGAAGGACTAACTTCCTAATGTCTTCTTCTGACTGTCTAAACATCATCATTAAAGATTTGATGTTCAGGCATCAGGTTCTTTCCTTTATCCTTGACCTTAGGACTAGAAGGAGTATAAGAGGTGGTAGGTTAGGTTCAATGGGTAGGTTCAGGTGTTAGAAATTCAGGGGTGGATACTGGAGAGGGTGTTGGTTGAAGCTTTTGTCCATTTCAATATTTGGTTTTTCATGGACATGGGGTATAAAACATGATTTTGCTCTTGCTAAGGGTGAGGCAGAGGGATCAGAGTAGGATAGATTTTCAGATGAAGAGAGGTTTAGGTGAGGGGGTTCTTTTCGATTTAAGGTTAAGGTGAAGGCTTGATTTGGGTTAGTTTTGGATTTAGAAAGATGGAGGAGATGGGAAGGGTGTTAGAGTTGGTAAGAGAAACTGGTTTGAAAGTAGGAGGAGGGGAGTAGGTACATAAGGATATGTCCACTAGTTGCTCCCTTTGAGAAGGTTTCTCCTGCTCTTTTTCAGGGGGTTGCTCCCCCTAAGATTCTGGTTCCTCTACAGCTTGTTGAATGCTTTTTTGACCATTTTCATCATCATCATCTTCTCATCCCTTGTACGATTCACTATAACCTGAGTTGGTTGGATCTTCATCATCAGTTTCTTCTTCTCCATCAACTCCTTCATTTTTTTTCCTCCATATTTGCAACGTCTTGGAAGCGAGAGAGATATGAGGGAGTGGTGATGGTAGTGCCGGCAACTTCAGTGGCGGTGGTATCAGCAGCGGCTGTAAACCTCTCCCCCTCAGCTATTGGAGGGCAAGAAGCCTGAAGAGTGGCTGACAAGAGCCAATGGAAGAGGGGGGGCACTGAATTAAGGAGGATACCCTAAGAAACGAGCGTGTCAAACTGGCTCACAATCGAGGTCCTATAAAATATAGTGAACAATGGAGAAAGCGTTGGAGGTGCGGCGATAAGGATGACATTGACCAAATTGGTCAGCACATCAATCTTACCAACCTGGGTGTTGACCAAGACCTTAAAGTATTCAATCTTATGATCCTAAGCATATATTAGCGATCAGACTTCCTCTCTGATTGGCATGAGATCAGGTTAAGCGGTAGAGAGGGTGGTCTAAATAGTATTGACCATGGATTGAGACATCCACATGTTGTGTAGGATCTTCTTGGAGTAACTAGCAAGCTCGAAGTTGAGCTTGTCAAGGCCAAGGAGCTGAATGAAAATCCTCGAACCTTTTGCAGCAGCATCCTGGGCGGTTTTAGTTTTAGCCTAAACATCAGCTTTGGCTTTGGTGTATCTTTTGGCAAAGGCCCGAGCTTCAGCTGACCCTATAAAAGATGAGTTTACATTTGAACCTAACCCTATAACAGTGTAAAATGTACACATTTAAAAAAATTTCGATACATCATTCTTGAAAAATATCTATACACACCTATGATACTTTTTAATATTATTAAATTAAAAAATATTTAATAATGAACTTGTTTTGAAAACATTAATGAGATAATTATAGTGGTATACTTTGTAAAATAAAAAGAAGTGTATTTTAGTTGATTTTTAATACGATAAGGGTGTAAAATGAAAATGCAAGACATATAAACATATTAAATCGTATGTATTTATGGTATTTAGTAACATATTTAAATCAAAAAATAATCAATATTTGGTCCATTTTGAAGGGATTGACGAAGCGATTAAAATGGTATAATTTGTGTTGATCCGGCTCTCCTAAGACCTGATGAAATGATATTGATATTGATACTTTACTTAGTGAATAGATGCTTTGTTTTTATTACAGCTTGAGGACTTATCACTGAGTCTATTTAGTGATCTTCCTATTTATTCAAGCATCAAAATGTAACTGAAATATCAGGGACAATGGGTCAATGAGTCTGATCAGTGACCACTGAAACTGATCATCAGCGAAGCATCTCCTGAAGACAAAGAAGTTATGCTCAAAGAACCATCAGCGACGTTGAAGAATTAGCTGATGATAGGGACATCGTAGCTCATGATCTGAAGACAAATTCAGTTATAGCAACCTGTCCACAACATACATGACACTCTGAAGACATTTGGTTACAACGACCACTGATCAATATCAGTATTAGTGATCTCCTTGTTGATCAGTAACCTGATCCTGAAGATTAAAGATTATCTTTTATCTTATGCATAAAAGGATTACACGCATTTCTAACACATAGTACAAAACGACAGTTACTTTATTGTTCCCTCTGTACTTATTGGCCCATAAGGCAACTGTTCATTATAAGCACTTTTTTGCTCAACATGTAAAGGTATTTGTTTATATTAAATAGTACACTTGGACCACCCAATACACAACACGTGTAAAAGGTGATTTTGCCATGCATTTAATGCATGAGGTATATATTGATGTAAAGAGATGTTCTTCAAAAATCTTCTTCGTCTACCTCAATCTTTACCTAAGAATCCTTCAATCTTCTTACTTCTTCTAAGTTCTTTATTTCTCTTCTTAATCACTAGTGCATAGTGAAAGATTTGTAAACTTAAGATTGTTTAGATTAGGTTCTACCTTATATATTCCGCAACAATCTTGTAAATTCAGTTTGTTAATACAAAAGAATTTAAAAGTGAAAACTTGTGTGTGATTGTATTCAACCCCTTCTACAATCCTTATTAACTTGAAGGTCACCTACTTGGACCAACAGTTTGTAAAAGATAATAATGTTATACTTTCTCTGGTAATGTCCACGGGCTACTAAGGATGCGATCTTAGCTTGTTTACCTTTTCGATTGGGAACTGATAACACCAAAATTATACATGTTTTGGTTAAACGTAATTGCATGACTTTACCCCATTTCTCACCCATTTCTGATCATTTCATGCACTAAATGAGCTTATTATTGTTTATGAAGGATTTGGAGGCCGTGGAACGGAAAAGTACGAAAAAAGGCGAGAAAACGTGAAAAATGCACAAAGTCAACACAGTAGCTGTTTGGCGTTCGCAAGATTCCCAATCTGGCGCCGCCAGATTCGACTGAAGTGAAGACTAGGGTTGACTTAAGTGCCTGGCGTCGCCAAACCTGCAGTCTGCCGATCGCCAGATGGCCCCTGGACGTTTTCTTTTAAATACCAGCCTCCTCCTTCAGTTCAGAACAGACCCGAAAAATACGGTTTTGCATAATTTTGGTACGGGATACGAGGAGGAACGAGAGTGAGAGTACGAAAGGTGCCGATACGCTGCGGGAATCGATCTCCGATCATCCGTCGTTGTACTGTCGGTATCATGTCGATGTCTACTTTTGTTTGTGTTTATGTTTTTATCATGATTAGTGAGTAGTTTGAGTAGTAGTGCTTGTCATGGTCGATGAACCTTTATGGATGATACTTTTGTGATTAATGTTTACTGGTTTGTTTTGATTAATTGAATGTTTATTAGGGTTCTTTTCTGATTGATATTGTTTTTGGCAATTTGAATTCAATTGGTTGGGTGTATTTGTTAGACCAAAGCAGATAGACTCCGAGAGGATAATCAACCTACCTTAGCCTGACTTTGGATCAAAAGGTTGTGTTAAGGGGTTACTTGAACCAAGAGTGACCAGATAGTAGAAGAGCCATTGCAATATTAATTAGGACTGGTTTACCGATTCTAGATTGTGGACCAAACAATTTAGGATTGGAATTAGGAGGATCGTATCCTAGTTTCTAACCATAATATTCACATGTTAGGGTGTCCCAGACTTAAATTCCTACAATAGTCAAAACAACCAAACCTTCGACCTATTCATATCATCCATTTTGGGGATTCACTTTACCATGATAAGTACTGCTGTTTTTCCTAAATATAATCTTAAATCAGTATTTTAATTGCTTTCTTAGTTTTTACTTAGTTAATTGTCTTTTTAAATATTCAAACCTTTTTCATACAAAACCCCCCTTTAGGTTAATTAAACCGATTTAGACTTTAGTCTACGATAACTTGACCGTTCCCAGTGGTAGATACGATACCTGGACTTTCCTACACTATATTACTCACGATCAGGTACGCTTGCCTGTATGTGTGGTAAGACGGTGGCTAGGCATTAGAGGTTAAAACTTGTTACGCTTTTTATATACGATAATTACCGCATCAAGTTTTTGGCGCCGTTGCCGGGGAACGGTAGTTGTTAGATTTTAGTCTAATTAGTTTTGTTAATCGATCGTTGTGAGGGATTCTGTCCCTTGCAAGTTTTTCGCTTTCTAGTTTAATTAGTTAGTTTTATCTTTATTTATATTTTATCTCTTTGTTTCCCGCAAGTTGCCCGTAACCGTTTGTTGTGATTTCAGTCACGGCAGACTTGTTAGAGCCATTTGAGGAGCCGGAGAGAGAGTTCAGAAAAAGAAACAAAAAGAAGTCAAAAGCCAACAAAGTTCGCCCGAGAGCTTTGATTTTTGAGATGGGAGAAGAGGCACCGATGTGGACTGCCAGGAGAGCCGCTCCAACAGTACCCACCAATCCAATCACGAAGCCGAACCTGAACAAAGAAATCCCGGGGAAGCTCCTACACATGATCAAGGACCTTACCTTCGACGGGAAAAACGATAGCTATCCTATCATTCACATGGAAAACTTCGTGGATATTTGTGATCTGTTCAAAACATAGGCAGACCGGGATGATGCAATTCGTCTTCGGGTCTTCCCTCTAACGCTTACCGGAGAAGCTAGGGCTTGGTTGCGATCCTTAGAGCCAAGTTCAATCACTACCTGGGAAGGACTTCGTTCAAAGTTCCTTTCCCGATTCTTTCCACCATCCAAAATAAATAAATTGAGAGCCGAGATCCGATCTTTCCAACAATAAGACGGGGAGACTATATCCGAGGCATGGGAACGTTTCAAGCACCTCTTAAACTCGTGCCCGAGTCACGAGTTGAATAAGAGTGAACAGGTTCAAACTTTCTATAATGGACTTGCTTACTCTTCACGAGCTACTTTGGATTCATCTGCAGGTGGTGTCTTTATGTACAAAACGCCCACGGAAGGTTACAAGGCGAGTTACCAACGCAAACACAAGTCAACCCGAAGATGGAGAATGTAAAGCCGATGCTCATGATGACCGGGGAGCCATCAAAGAAAAAGTGGACGGACATCTACACAAAGAAGTACGTGGAAACTGAGAGTGAAAGTGAACCCGATTATGCCACGGATTACGATTCGGAGGGGTTCACCGTGTCATTCGAACACCTAAGACTCAAAGTGCCCGAAGCTTCAAGTGATGATGATGAGGAGGAAGATGGAAAGCAAGGCGGATACGTGGAGTTCATGATTCCGAAGAAAGAAGATAAAGGCAAGGAGAAAGAGAAGGAGAAAGCACCGGAGGATGTTCTCATCTACATTGCACCTATCAAACATGACCCAGGGAGTTATAACTTACCTATTTCTTGTCATAGATTTAAAGGTCTTGCTTTAGTAGATTCAGGTGCCGCTCTTAATATGATGCCTGTTGGTTATTGCAGGAAAATGGGAGTTAAAAAGATCATACCAACAGATTATCAATACCGAGGCGTAAACGGTTACATGACAAAGCCGTTAGGAATAGCGGAAGGAGTCCCGATTCGTATTGGCAACTTTGTTTATTACACGGACTTCGTTATAGCTAACCTTCCACAGAACACGGAGATCCCGATAATCCTCAGGAGATCTTTCTTACACACCGCTCAAGTGAATACCGATATGCGCAACCAAGTGACGAGTTTAGGCTATGGAGACAATCGGATTTACTTTGATCCTAACGAAGAGCCGGTCAGACACCTCGATGAACCGTATGAAGATCCTTCTTTGGCCTACAACAAGAGCACGAACTGCCCGTTACTCCCGCATGAGCATGGAAAGAAAACGGAGGACTATCCAAACCCGATGCATCAAAAGGATCAGAAACTCAATGAACCGGGATCCTCCAAGAAAGATCACAGAAAGAAAAAGGGCTCGTCAGCCCGACGTGCCAAGAAATGAGCCAAAAGTGGGGTCGAGCTCTAGACCCGTCCAAAAATGAAGCGCTTCTCGGGAGGCAACCTGAGCTTTTTCGTTTTCTTTCGTTTTTAATGATTTTCGTGTGTGTTTTTATTAATGTTTTTGTTTGATATTGCTTAGGTAACCATACGGAGGAGATAAGAACCAAATTCGAGCGAATTCGGAGTGCGATGCAAATTTTCAAAATTGGGAAACAGTGGGCACTTCGCGATCGCCAGATTCCAAATCTGGCGACGCGAAGTTGGTAAGCCACGGAACAGGTAAAAATTTCGAACCTCGCGACGCGAAGAGAGCCGTTTGGCGACGCTAAACTTTTAAAAACTAGGGTATTTTTGAAAACTGCCCGTTTGGCGACGCGAAACCCTGGGTTTGGCGACGCGAAGTCGGGACTGACGGGTTTTAAACCCTCTTTTCTCACTTTTTCACTTCACCACAACCCTAATTTCTCTTAGGCGCCGCTAAACCCTCTCACGTTCTTGCGAGATTCGACTTTCTTGAGCTTCAATTTCATCAGTTCCCATGGCTAAGGTACGTTTCCTAACTTCAATTTCGTAAGAATAGCTTGAATTGGTAAGAGGAGATCTTGTTTGGACCATCAATGGTGTGTGAATGCTTATATTGAATTAGACATTGTTCTTGAATCACCATTGATTGATTGATGTTTATGCATGCCCAATTTTATGATTGAAACTTCACTTTAGCATGCTTTGTGTTTGTTTAATCTAGTGATTGTGGTTAAATGATAAGTGTGGGGATTTTGAAAACATCAAAATCCCCCATCCATCCTTGTTAGCTAGATTTTTTGTATGAGAGTTGGACTAGAAGTTCAAGTGTGGGGATGTTTCACATCCCCATTGTTCTTGTTCTATCATGCATATATTTGCTAGTTGAACTTGTTAGTCGTATAGATTTTGTCTCGTTGGAATTTTGAATGTGAATAAACCTTGTCTTGTGCTCATGAATTGAGATTTTTCTAAGACAATGGTAATTGGATTTTGTAGAGACAAAGAACCCGCTCGTCTACGACCGCCGCAACTAACTTTCATGCACCGGATGGAAGTCATGTTTTCACCTCCTTTGCAAGTGACCCAACCTTGAATGGCCCGAAGAGGGAGGAGTATCAGGACATCGTCAACCGACTTCTCCCCCGCCAAGTGCTTATGCCAAAGAGAGTCGATTGGGATCTTCTTGGATCGATGGGAGTCGAGAACGACATAAAAGCAATTCTTGAAAAGCACGCATACGACGAGGATGGCAATGAGTATTACATATGCCATGCATGGGAGCGAGTTTTCGATATTGCCGAGACCCTCTACTGAGAACTTATCGTGGAGTTTGTGGCCACGTTTCGTTTCGATGCAATCAAGGCTCTTGGGGAATTTCATCAAACTTGCATGACGTTCCGACTTGGTGGCGTTTGGAGATCTTTATCTTTGGTCGACTTTGCTCTTGCCTTGGGGATATACACCCAATCGGATGTTGATGCTCCCGGATTTGAGGAGTACATGTGGGCGACTTCGAAGAGACCCGATGGTTTTGATCCACGTTTGGATTGGGCGATCTTGGCTGATGGTGATTATCATGGCAATCTCAAGGTGAAAGGTTTTCTTGCTTCGTCGGACCGACTCTTGCACCGGATGCTTATTCAAGCGGTGAATGCTCGTTCTTCGAGTGAGGAGAAAGTGACTGTGCATGATCTGTGGCTTCTTGAGCAGCTCTCTACGGATGATAAATATCCGAATGCTCCATATCTTATCGCCGTGCAACTCACCAAAGCGAGCGGCTATCAGGATGGAAGTCGTTTGGTCGGGGGCCAATATATCACACGCCTCGCCAAACACTTCGGTATCCTAACCGACGCCGCTATTGCTTCAATGACGAACCTCGGGGAAATGGGGTTGATCGACATGGACCAACTCCGAGGCATGGGCGTGGCGAGAGTTGAGCACATGGTTGGAAGAGATTACAATGCATGGATCCATAATCCTCAAGCTTATAGGAGTCAACCGAGAAGTCAACCGAGAAGTCAACCGAGTAGTGAACCGAGGAGCACGCATGAGATTGGCGGAACGAGTGGGGCAAATGTGGGTCAACAACCGGCGGATTGGACGGCATATTCAGGTTACCAAGACTTGAGTAACCGACTATCGGAGATGTCACTTTCTTATGGCCGTCATCATCAGCATATGGAGTACAACACCGTGGAGGCTCTTCACCAAGCCAACTGGCAAAGTGGAGTGATGAACCATATGGCCTCCCACTTCGGTATTCAACCGAATACCGCGTATGCTCCATCTCCATATTGGCCATACTCCGAGGATGCTCCGCCTGGTTACCCGACTTACGAGGATTGGCAAAACCAACCTCGTGGCCCTTATTGATCTCTCTCTTTTATCTCCGTTATTCGATATGGTTGTTTGAGACAATTTTATTTTTGTTTGTGTGGTTTGGTTGAACAATTTTTATTTTTATTTGTTTGGACTGCTTAGGATTTTAAGTAGTTATTAATTAGTTTGGTTTGGTTTATTTTTGCTAGTTCGTTTTTACTTTTTCTTTTTCTTTTTGTTGGTAGATACAGCGACCTATGATCTATGATCGAGCACGATTTTTTTTGGACCACTCTCAGATCAGAACAGATTTCGTCACATAACCCGGGAAGTTTCTCTTTTTTCCCAATTACTCCTTAATTGTGTTAATTGTTGCATTGAGGACACTGCAAATTTTAAGTGTGGGGAGGGGGTTATGTAGACTTATCTGTTTAAATGGGTTCACTTTTAGCTTATGGATTGTCGTTTTTCAAATTTTTGAAAGCTTTGAGATTTGACCCCAATTTTTTTTCGAAATCTGAGATTGTTTTTGAGACTAAGTTGCTTGCATAGGAGAACACTGAATAGGATTAATTGAGTAAAAGGATGCCTTGGAATACTGATTACCATGAGTGCCTCACCCAATTCCTTTGAGAGTTTGAGCCTTAATTGTTATTTATTCTGTGAGGAATACCGACTTTGACCCAAGGTAGAACTTATCATTAGAATGTTTGTCGAGACCACATAAGAGAAGTATTTATCACCATTGCACTGATAGAGGCCTTCGTTTCTAACCCTTTTAGCCTTCGTCAGATAATCTCATCATAAGATTGTTTGATTTGCCTAGCTTTTGATTGAAAAGTGTTCACTTTTAACACTTCATCCCTTGAAACCATTTTGAGCCTTAACCTTTTCATTTGTTACCCACTATACACTTTATCCTTAAGCCTAATTATTTTATCTATCTTTTGGCCGTGACTTAAATTTGAATCTTGAGATGTTTTGATCCAGTTTTTCATATCTGACAGTTTTTATGGGATTGAGATTTAAAAAGAGCCCAAAAGCAACATAGTTGCTCCTCTGAAAAAAAAAGAGAGGAAAAGAAAGTCAAAAATATTTGAGACTCAGAAAATAAAAGAAAATATCAAAAGAGTCGAGAATATTGAAAAAGAAAAAAAATGAGAGCTGAAAAGAGTGAAAAAGAATTTGTGCCCCAAATAAGCCATAGGCTTAGGCCAATTCTAAAAGAAAGAGAGGAAATGCTCATCCCAAAAGTTTCATTGTTCGAAAGTCAGACTGTTTCACTGTTTGGATCATTACTGATTGAGTTTTCAAATTTTTGTTGCAAAACCCTTAGTCACTTATATATCCTTTATCCTACCCTTAACCCTTAGCCTAACATTACAACCCTAAAGTCCTCTTGACGGTTGACAACTTCTCAGTGGTGGAGATTAGATTTGATGACAAGCTTATGCATGCGGGAATTAGTCGAGTATTGGTGTGATCACTTACATATACACTTTTACCCCCGAGAGATACACTTTATATGATTATTCATACTATGTGAGGGTGAAATGTTGATCTTGGTATCCAACTGCTTGATGAGTCTTGTTTGTGTGTTCGATTATGTGAGTATGCTTTGTTCTCTTCGATGATCTTGGGTGGAGATAATTTTGGAGTTATCTTTCTTATCTTTCAGTCTTTTGATTGAGGACAATCAAAGCTTAAGTGTGGGGATTTTGATAACACCAAAATTATACATGTTTTGGTTAAACGTAATTGCATGACTTTACCCCATTTCTCACCCATTTCTGATCATTTCATGCACTAAATGAGCTTATTATTGTTTATGAAGGATTTGGATGCCGTGGAACGGAAAAGTACGAAAAAAGGCGAGAAACGTGAAAAATGCACAAAGTCAACACAGTAGCTGTTTGGCGTTCGCGAGATTCCCAATCTGGCGCCGCCAGATTCGACTGAAGTGAAGACTAGGGTTGACTTAAGTGTCTGGCGTCGCCAAACCTGCAGTCTGGCGATCGCCAGATGGCCCCTGGACGTTTTCTTTTAAATACCAGCCTCCTCCTTTAGTTCAGAACAGACCCGAAAAATACGGTTTTGCATAATTTTGGTACGGGATACGAGGAGGAACGAGAGTGAGAGTACGAAAGGTGCCGATACGCTGCGGGAATCGATCTCCGATCATCCGTCGTTGTACTGTCGGTATCATGTCGATGTCTACTTTTGTTTGTGTTTATGTTTTTATCATGATTAGTGAGTAGTTTGAGTAGTAGTGCTTGTCATGGTCGATGAACCTTTATGGATGATACTTTTGTGATTAATGTTTACTGGTTTGTTTTGATTAATTGAATGTTTTTTAGGGTTCTTTTCTGATTGATATTGTTTTTGGCAATTTGAATTCAATTGGTTGGGTGTATTTGTTAGACCAAAGCAGATAGACTCCGAGAGGATAATCAACCTACCTTAGCCTGACTTTGGATCAAAAGGTTGTGTTAAGGGGTTACTTGAACCAAGAGTGACCAGATAGTAGAAGAGCCATTGCAATATTAATTAGGACTGGTTTACCGATTCTAGATTGTGGACCAAACAATTTAGGATTGGAATTAGGAGGATCGTATCCTAGTTTCTAACCATAATATTCACATGTTAGGGTGTCCCAGACTTAAATTCCTACAATAGTCAAAACAACCAAACCTTCGACCTATTCATATCATCCATTTTGGGGATTCACTTTACCATGATAAGTACTGCTGTTTTTCCTAAATATAATCTTAAATCAGTATTTTAATTGCTTTCTTAGTTTTTACTTAGTTAATTGTCTTTTTAAATATTCAAACCTTTTTCATACAAAACCCCCCTTTAGGTTAATTAAACCGATTTAGACTTTAGTCTACGATAACTTGACCGTTCCCAGTGGTAGATACGATACCTGGACTTTCCTACACTATATTACTCACGATCAGATACGCTTGCCTGTATGTGTGGTAAGACGGTGGCTAGGCATTAGAGGTTAAAACTTGTTATGCTTTTTATATACGATAATTACCGCATCAGGAACTTTTCCGATTCAGTACTTGGTGGTGCCTTTATCTCTAGCATGGTTTTAAATAACTCGTTATGGCTTCGTTATGGCTCGTTATGGCATCAAGACTTGGGGTCGCCGTCACGTTAACCCCTATGGCTCCACTCTAAGGCTTGACTTGCATTGTAACGCGTTATGGCATGTTAAGGTGCGTTATGGCACGTTACAACGAGTTTTTTGTAAGGCTTGGGTTTATTTTTTATATATACCTTAAGGGATTAATGATACCTATGTATAAGGCTTAAAACTTAAATAACATAAAAAGAAAACATTAAGACTAAAAACATAAATAGGTAAATACTTAATCTCCATTGCGTACATGGATAACGAACATGAATTTTTTGAGGATTGAAGAAAGTAGTGACTACATATTCATGACATTTAATCCCAATTTTGCACTGTTGATATCATTTTTTATAGGTTTTATATATTCTGTATCAATGATAACTATGTACGAGTATGTGTGTATCCCGCCTTAAGGCTTGCCTTGAAAAACGCCATGGCTTCGCCATAACTCGTAAGGCTTGAGGCTTGAGGCTTGACCTCGTCGCCACGCCACGCCTCACGTCTTTTAGAACCTTGATCTCTGGTATCGTTGAAGGTCTCAGATTATGGTACGTTGATCACTAAGGTATGAAACCGTGTTCTCAATTGGAAATCGAGAGCTCTTTCTTTTCAAGGCCGAAAGCAGCTTGTTATCGGTTCTTCAATTATTACAGTTATTTTGGATGGCTGTTTATGTTAGTAATTATGTGCAGAAGTTGACAAACCAGATTACACATCCAATGTTATAAGACACTTGAGGGTCACACTTGTGAGGATCTGTAAAACGAACAAGTAAAATAACTCCAGTATAGAGAGATTAGATTTATAATAGTCAATTATAAATCTATTGGGTGTTTTCTGTAAGAAACTCCAAAGTTGAAGGTTTCTATTTTTAATTAAAAGGGATTATATACTTATTAGTTAAATAAATATATAACTGATTTAATTAATTGATATATATATATATATATATTTATTAGTTAAATAAATATATATGGTAATTATCCTGACTAATATATTGGTTAATATATATGGAATAAATCTTTCTTGGTGAAGAAGAAAAGATTTATTTATGGATAATTATTGAAAAAGGAAACTGAATATGATACAGATTTTGTTTATTCAGTTATATATATCCAGCTATGGTTAAACCTTTTTCATTGATTCATTGAATTCATTCCCACCATAGAAACCTAGAATTCTCTCTCTCTCCCTCCGTCGTCGACTACAACCACGAAGCGTAAACCAATTCGGTTCTTCGTTCGGTTCCTTTTGTTCGGGTGTTCGGGAATTTGGAGTTTTGACCGGCTAGAAGGTCTGTTCGTAGGATCGATCACGGGTGGATCAAGCTCAAGCAATTCAGGTAAGCTTTCTAAGACATCTTATTAGATGTGTAGTTTAGATAAATAATAAACGATCATGTGCTTTCGGGTTTTTACACGTTTTTGCTTCCGCTAATCAAACCAGTTTGGTTTGATTATTCGGATTAACAGTTTGTTTTTCTGAACCGTGACTCGAACCAGTTTGGTCCGAGGTCGCACCGAAAAACCCAACAGTGGTATCAGAGCCATTGGTTTGCTTATTGTTTATCTCGTTTTTATAAAGTTTTAATCTTTATCAGTTTATGTGTAAGGATTAAACCTTTATCTGTTTGTATAAAAGTTTTAATCTTTATCAGTTTTGTGTAAAGATTAAACCTTTATCTGTTTGTATTAAGTTTTAATCTTTATCAGTTTTGTATAAAGATTAAACCTTTATCTGTTTGTTTTTAATCTTTATCAGTTTTTGCTTAAAAGATTAAATCTTTATCTGTTTTAAGTTTTATCAGTTTGCTAAATTTTATCTGTTTGCATAAAATTATTTTATCTGATAATCCTGAATTTTATCTGTTTGCATAAAATTGCTTTATCTGATAGACATTAGATTCGTTAAAATTTTTGTTTTATGTTTATCGCAACAATCGTTATCACCACTGAAAAACCACGAACCACAACCGCAACCCGATCATCGGATAACGGTGATCTCAACCGCGGCCCAACCACCAGATCGGTGGTGGCCACGTTGATCGACGGCAGTGGATTTACCACAATCGATCGCCGACCGCTGCTGTCGGAAGACAAGCGGTGGTGGCGATGTGTTCGTCGATCGACCGTCGAGCCGCTGGCTGCCTCATGGCCTGGCCTAGCGGCAGCGGTGGCGTTTGCTATTCGAAGCCGCAACCACCAGATCGGTGGTGGGCCGAGTGGACCGCGACCACCAGAAGCCGCAAGCGGCGGTGGTTAGCGGCGACGGTGGTTTTACCATTGGCCAACAGCAGCGTGGCAGCGGTGGTTCGCAAAACCACCGTGGTGGTTCTCCCGTCGGCAGACGAAACCGACCGCCAGGCCGCTGGCTGCCTTGTGGCCGAGCCTAGCGGCGGCGGTGGTTGTTTTATATTCGTAGCCACCAAATAGGTGGCGATGCTAAGTGGTGATCAGGGGCGGTGGTCGGCTTATCTATGGATGGCGATGGCTGTGGTGGAAATCCATCAAACGACGACAACGGTGGCCGATTGCCGCCGTTATCATCCGCCAGACAGCGGCAGCCGTAGCCGCTGTTGTTGCCAAAATACGCCGGTAGCGATGGCGTAGCGATGGTGGCCGTCGTTTTTGTTCCTCAAGACAAGGGCGGCTACGGTGGCGATTGATTATCACCATTGTTGACGCCGGCGATGGTGGCGGCTGTTTTGCTGTCATCAATTGCGGTGGTGGTTGCCGTTAACGACCATGGCGGCTGCGAGACGGCCGTAGCCCACGATCGATGACTGTCCCAAGGATGGTCCAATTCGTATTACGAAATTAGTAATGGGCTTAAATCAATCTCGGGCCTTGACCCAAGATTGTTTTTGACAAAGTTTGGAACAAACCAAATCTTTTTCACGGGCCCATAGTTGTCAGTTTTGATGACGGGCCCAAACCATGTAACTTTTGGGCCACGTTCTAGGCCCAATTAGGTTTATCGGGTTTTAGGCTTTTTCCCAAGATTAATTTCATAAAATTGTTTTAAGGAATTTTATTCTTAACAAATTTATAAAATTGTGTTTTATTAAACCAAGTTGTTTTGACCCGTTTTGGTCAAATTGGCCCGATGTCTTTTTTGACTGTCGGTCTAATTAAGTTAATAAAAGCGGATATTTTAGAAAATTGGTTATAGTTTTTAAAATGAGATTTATAGTCTATAAATCTTGGGGATGTTATAAAAAATCAATTTTAGACTAAATATCAGTTCAGATTTATAAAACAGTTTGATTTTATGAATCAGTCAAAACCATGGTTTGTGATAAACGGAATAATTCTAACGGATCTATGATTGTTTAATGTTTTATTTTATATGCTTAATTGCTCTATAAAACTTGCGTGGTTAAATGTTAATATATATATATATATATATCTGCTTAGTATATATATGCCATAATAATTATAGAAATTGCCAATTTGGACACTTGATCTATTTGGGGAGACATGCGTGCCACTTACAACCCCGGTAATATGTAAAATGACCTTTAGGATAGATTTTTCTTTTCCTGGAGTTCCATCAAGAGATGCCGAGGCCAGTGGGAGCTACGCGGGGATATCGGAGCATGATAGTTTTAGGTCATTTTTGTTCCTTTAGGAATTAATTGGAAATTCTATAATTGCTTGTTCATTAAACTGCATGATTGTGATTATTTTGCTTGCTCGTGATTATTGATATTACACGCCTAGGTTTTATCAAATGTTTTTAAATTAGGTCTTAATTTATAAAACTAGTTGTATCACGAGGTTGGTTTTAAAAATCAAAATTACCACTTTTAATTTTAGATGGCAAAAATTTATTTATTTTTAAAACCATTATGAGATTGCTTTTCTTATAAAAGGCATGCTTTTAAAACAGTTAGTTTTATTAGCAAGTGAGTTTTAGAACAGTCAGTTTTAAAACAGAGTATATGTTTTTAAACAGTGAGATTTTTAAACATCGGTTGTTTCTTAAAACAGTTAGTTTTAGAACAACAAATGCCTTTAAAAACAATCAGCTTGTAATAGCGATTTTAAAATACTGGAAATTTAAAGTTTTTACAAAACTTAGTAATAAAACCCTAGAAAAATCATAGATCAGTAGTGCAACCCACTCGGGGACACCTAAGGCGTAAGGTACGTTGGGACTCGAAGAGAGCAAACCTTGGGTACCCACGTTCAAACCCCAAGCCGAAGGGGGTGAAAAGACTCTGCGATAATCGGGTGGTACCGGCCAGAGTACATCCTGTCCCGAGTGGTGAGATCTGTTTTGGTTCTGATAAGTTCACCGGGTGGTACCGAGCCAAAAAGCACTTAGAGGACTAAAACATGTACGGTTTTATCCGATGTCCTGAAAAGATCTAGGAGTCATGTCAGTTAGATATGATTGGTAAAAGTCCTTACCTACCGAAATAGTACGGGTCTGGTGGGGCGTGAGCAAACCGCGCATCAGGACGTATGAAATAAGGATCCTAGTCCGATATTTATCATTTTAGGGTTTATTGATATTTATTTGGAACTGTTTATTCAAAGGTACTAAAACCAAGTTCTAAATATGTAGATGGCAAACACAGTCACCAACACCAATAACATTTCTCTTCGCTCCATCCTAGAAAACGACAAACTCACCGGCTCGAACTTTCTCGACTGGGAGCGCAATCTACAGATTGTGCTCAGGCACGAGAGAAAGTGGTATGTCTTAGAAGAGCCTCTAGGTGAGGCCCCGCCAGCAAATGCCAGTGCGGCAATAAGAAATGCTTACCAAAAGCGTTCAGATGATTTGCTGGATGTTGGCTGCTTAATGCTTGCGACCATGAGCCCAGAACTCCAAACGGAGCTCATGAACACTAATGCTTACGACATGATCCGCCAGTTGATGGACATGTTCCAAATGCAAGCTCGCACAGAACGCTATGATGCTATGAGAGCTCTAAACGAGTGCAAAATGGCCAAGGAAACCTCTGTTAGTGCCCACGTCATGAAAATGAAGAGGCATATCGACCACCTAGAGAGGCTAGGTCACCCAGTTCCGTTGCAGTTGGCAACGGATACGATACTCAACTCGTTGTCTGATGATTACAAACAGTTTGTAATTAACTACAACATGAATAACATGGAAAAGACCATTGCTGAACTGCACTCCATGTTGAAAACTGCTGAGCAGAGTATGGGTACGGGGACCAAGACCAAAGACGTTCTGATGGTCAAGGAAGGAGGAGTGAAAAGGAAGCGAGGGCATAGGAACACCAGCAAGGGCAAGGACCAGGTTCAGGTCAACCCGAGTGTACCAAAAGGCCGTTGACAATAGCAAAAACAAGGGCAAGGGCAAAAAGGTTAAAGTCAACAAAGCGAAGACCGAGAATCGATGCTTCAGGTGTCATGAGGTCGGACATTGGAGACACAATTGCCCGAAGCGTCATGAAACAGGTATAAAAACCTTGCACGTTTTATGACAGCTTCAGTTTATCATTACTACTTGTTAGTTTACAAGTTAACTGACACCTAGAGCAAATAAATAATTGCAGGTGGTCAAGAGAAATGAAGTGCCCGGATTGCAAGGATCAAACAAGCTTAAATTTAGGTATCATCAAGACATTTAATTTTTAGTTATATTTAAAACATTTTATTTTGATGTTTTTGAAAAATTGTTTGGTTTTAAAATTATGGATTTTTAGTGATTTTAAATTTAAAATAATTGTCTTGATATCTATATTGTTTTGAATCTGATTAAGTCTAGATAGACTTGATTCAATTTATTGATCCTAGATATTTTCTGCCACACTAACAAATATACTTCAAAATTTTGTAATATGAAGTAATATATGAAAACTGTCAAAAACACACGAAGTACTATTTATAGGAATGTGTTTTTGGGATAAAACATTTATAAGTAATATGATTATAATAGGTATATTATAGTCAGGTTCAAATTACTCGTGTTTTAAAAGGGAATTTAGGATATTATCACAGATGACGTTGATAATATCAGTATTTATAAAACTAGTGAATTCCACATTTTGGAATTAGGGATCTAATAAGATCCAGTTAAGTTTTATGAATAGCAAAATTCAACTTTAAAGAATTAAACTTATTACTTAAAATATAATTGGCTAAACAGTCAAGTTTGACTAAGTCAATGAGATATTAAATTTAAGTAATAGCCAGTTTTCATATAGGTTAGTGGGAGCCCAGTTTATTCTCTAACTAAAGCTCCTGATAAAGAATGAAAATTAAATTATTGATTTATATTTCTAGGAATTCATAATCCAGAGAGGATAAGAATTCATGAGAAATGTGATCTATTCTTTTAAGTTATAAAAGTAAGATCAAAGTTTTGAAACAATATAAAGTCAAGTTTTGACTTTAAGAAAATCAATAATTGTATGTGTTGTAATAATAGAGATTTTGTAATATCTTTAGACCATCAAGTGTTGTAGAACACTAGGATAAATTTCCTGGAATTTACCGGTTTGGTAAATGGAAATTTTGTCAGATTTCAGGTAGAAATCTTTATCTACACAGCAGCTAAGGAAAGTTGCGGAGTTGACTTTACATATTCAAGAAACTTGAAGTTATTCCAGTATCTCCAAGATTTATGGAATATGGTAAAGTAAAGTCTAGCTTTTGTTTAAAGTGTTTGCAGAACAAAAACTAGCAGGATCAAGTTAAAAGTATTATTTAACTTGCCTTGTTTTTGGTTGTTTTCTTTGATTAGGATGGTAAACACTAATCAAAGGTTTAAACTGAAGGAAGGTGATACTTCATTTAAACCAGTATAAGTACATATTGAATAGACATCGTAAAAGTAACTTAGAAATGCTATTAATTTTGTTATTATTACAGAGTGGAATATAGACTATACAAAATTAGTTTCTTTGTTTATTTTAAACTTAGCATGTTTTTGATTCGGGAATAAAACTAGTCTAAGTTTTATTTGAAAATTTTTCGTGACAACTTATCTAGGTGGGAACCTGATAGGGTTTTAAAGTCATCGTGAGTTTTTTGGATAGTTATAATCAGAGTGTTGAATAACAGCTACAAGCAATGTAGACCAAAAACTACACGGATATTCGATAGAGCAGCGAATATCGGATGTGATCCGCCGGTTGAGATTACTCCATGGATTTAGTCATGAGTAAAACTCCCAGATGTTGTCCTTAGCACCTGAGGTATTTGGTTTGGCATTACGAGAACCGTTGGATACTTAGTACGTTCTAACATCACGCCGTAACAGGGTGGTCATACGGGGCGTAACTAGATTCAACGAAAGCCGTGGTGATAAATGCAGATATGCAAGATGGGATTTGCACCTCTTCTTCGAAGGGAGATATTTCCGGGCCCCTTGACTGACTGAAAAGACTGATGAAGCGCACGGCCGTGCCCAAACGAACTGATTTGTTCTTTGTCGTTTACCTATCAGTTGAAAGTCGGATAGTCATGAACATAATCTTGAGTTTTTTAGTTGACTTTATCCATGCTCATACTCAAAATTGAAATATCGTGTTGCAAAAGGAAAAACCTAGTTATACCCGATTTATGAATAGTTGTTTCATAAATGTTGTGTCCTTAAAAGGAATGATTATATCACCTACCTGGGTATAAGAGTTCTTATAACCTGGTTAGCCTAAGTGCCTGTCTAGGGGCCTCCTTAGGTCCGTGTGGTCAAGGCGGTATTGCCAACTTGCACAAGTGGGAGTCTGTTAGTAATTATGTGCAGAAGTTGACAAACCAGATTACACATCCAATGTTATAAGACACTTGAGGGTCACACTTGTGAGGATCTGTAAAACGAACAAGTAAAATAACTCCAGTATAGAGAGATTAGATTTATAATAGTCAATTATAAATCTATTGGGTGTTTTCTGTAAGAAACTCCAAAGTTGAAGGTTTCTATTATTAATTAAAAGGGATTATATATTTATTAGTTAAATAAATATATAACTGATTTAATTAATTGATATATATTTATTAGTTAAATAAATATATATGGTAATTATCCTGACTAATATATTGGTTAATATATATGGAATAAATCTTTCTTGGTGAAGAAGAAAAGATTTATTTATGGATAATTATAGAAAAAGGAAACTGAATATGATACAGATTCTGTTTATTCAGTTATATATATCCAGCTATGGTTAAACCTTTTTCATTGATTCATTGAATTCATTCCTACCATAGAAACCTAGAATTCTCTCTCTCTCCCTCCGTCGTCGACTACAACCACGAAGCGTAAACCAGTTCGGTTCTTCGTTCGGTTCCTTTTTTTCGGGTGTTCGGGAATTTGGAGTTTTGACCGACTAGAAGGTCCGTTCGTAGGATCGATCACGGGTGGATCAAGCTCAAGCAATTCAGGTAAGCTTTCTAAGACATCCTATTAGATGTGTAGTTTAGATAAATAATAAACGATCATGTGCTTTCGGGTTTTACACGTTTTTGCTTCCGCTAATCAAACCAGTTTGGTTTGATGATTCGGATTAACAGTTTGTTTTTCTGAACCGTGACTCGAACCAGTTTGGTCCGAGGTCGCACCGAAAAACCCAACAGTTTATGTGTTTCTGTCATCTGTAATTCATGATTTGGAGGCTTTATTCAGATATTTCCTTTAGGCTCATGGCGAGTCTTCCAAAGGCAGGTGTCAGATTGCTTGGTCTTTAGTTTGAAAGCCTAAGGAAGCTGGGGCACTTGGATTTAAAAGGTCGTCTGTGTGGAATAAGGCTTTGATTGATAAACACTTGTGGGATTTGGTATTGCCAACTTCCTCACTTTGAGTACGCGGGGTACATTTGCATTACATTCAAGGGGTTAACTTATGGGTAGCCCATCCTGCTACACGTTGTTCGTGGGTTCTAAGAAAGATAATGCAAATCCAGCCACATGTTCGCCCTTTTATCAAGTCTATGGTTAGGGATGGTTTACAAGTTAATGTAAGGGAAGATCATTGGCTTAGTTGTGGCCAGCTCTTAAAGTTTATCTCGTATCATTTTATCTATTCACACGGATTCTCGACTGCTACAAAGGTGAATGAGCTTATGTTGGCCTTGCCGAATGGTTTTTCGAATGATTGGATACACCGATTTCCTGCTCTACATGGTGTGTCGTTTCCAGTTTTGCGGTATGGAGGTGTTGATACCCTGGCATGGGCGTCAAGATCAGAGGCGATTCCACATATAAGCTAGGGGTGCTAGGACCCCACTAAAAGGGGAAAAACAAACTTTTTATATAAAATTGTAGTTTTTTTATGTTTATATCTCATTTCACCCCACAAAATTTTTATTTGGACCCATTAATCAGAAAAATTCATCGGAACCAACTATAAAATCAAAAATTACCTTCAAAATCAATTAAAAGACCGAAAAGGTTTCTCAAATCAACCAAAAAACTGAAAAATCTCTTGAAAACGACCAAAACAACCTCCTAATACTTTGAAATCGTGGATTTAGGCTAAAAATATCTCAAACAACTTTACCGACATTTACCCTACCTTAAAAGGTGAGCCTACTATTAACAAATCCTGGATCCGTCACTGGTGAAGATCGCATGGGGATGTGGCGTTTACGGTTTCTGCGGCTTGCTTTTTTTGGAAGGGTGTACAGGCTAAAGCTCGACTAATCCCCGGCAATTGTTGTGGGCTAAACATGGCCCCACTTAAATGTCCCCAGGCATGCGCATGGGAAGGCTCGAAGTCGGTTAGGGAACTATGAACCTCCCGAGTGTTAACCAATCCGCCACAGCACTGGAAGACTTCTAAGGCTTACTCTTCGTTGGATGATGACCATCAACTTGTTCCATGGAGCTCTTCTGTTTGGTTTAAAGGTCATATACCTAAGCATGCATTTTGTCTTTGGGTGGCGTGTCATGAACAACATCCTACTTAGGATATAATTGCATTATGGAAATTTGAACTACCTGACTATAGATGTAGTATGTGTTCTACTTGCATGGACTCGCACCATCATGTTTTCTTTGAGTTCCCGTATTCGAAGATGGTGTGGGATGGGATTCGGTCTACTATTGGTTGGGATTTGGCTCTTAATTAATGCTAGGGTTGATATTTTTCAATTAATTTCGGTAAGGACCCCTACTTTACTTATTCATAAATTAGGTCTTGCTACTACGCTCTACATGATATGGCAAGACTGTAATCAAAGACTCTTCAAGGATGAGACGCGATCGTCTTTGATCATTCTGAAGGAGATCCTTGGGTTTATTTGTTTAAAGGAGGATTGGGAGATGAAGGGTAAGGTGGCTAGTACAAATGCTGTGGGATCGTAGTTATTGGGGGTGGCGCTCGTGGTGTTTTTGTTACTGGCTTTGGGCCTGGAAACGTTGGTGCGCTATTCTGCTTTATATTATTTTTTTATTTTGTTCAACTATGTTTATTCTGGTTGGTTGTTGCCTGGTATGGTTTGGTCTTTTTTTTCATTTGTAACCGTTTGGGATTAGGCGTTTTGTCTTTTGTTTGCTCCGTGTGTTTTATAAGATTGCCTTTCTTCCAAAAAAAAAAAAGATAGAAATGTTTTAATATGCATCTTAGTTTATATACATTATTTATGTTTATATGATAAGTGTCTAAAATAAAAAAATGAAAAAGTAAGGAATTAAAAGTAAATTACATACCTAATTTTATGTGTGGTAAATTTAACATATAAATTATAAAAATTGAACTAATGAGAAATTTAAGGAGGAGTAACTATGATATGCTAATTAAATTGATAATGTAAATTGCTTCTAGATACATATATAAACGGGTAAGTATCGAAACCAGCTCACCAAAAAATGACACATCACATGTTAGTTACTTATTTATTATATATAGATTATACAGCATTTGAGAATAAGTTCTTAAAAACCATTTTTATGCATGAATAGTTTATCGATGCATATCACTTAAATTTTAAAATTACAAATATAGTGCATAAGTAGAACTTTTAAAATTGAATATTTGAAATTCATATAAATAAACATAATCAAATACATGATAGATATCTAATTTCAAATATTAAGAATCAAAAATTTAATTAAGATACTCATTGAAGGCAAAGGATCAAATGGTAGCAAGAGGCAAAGGATCTGGCTTAGATGTTAGAGAACTAGTTTGGCTTCAAGGTTCCTGGTGGTTGTTTGGCACTACAACCTCAATCCGTGATCAACAGAAGAAACAATAGCAGAGGCTCGAACGCTCAAAGATTCGGCAATAGGTGCTACCAGTTATGGTCGTTGTGGCAGCAACACAGCAAGGGTGACGTCAAGGTGGCAGTGTGATGGAGTGACAACGTAGGCTCGATGGAGATCCAAACCACAATGGTTATGCTGCTTTTTCGGTTGGTTTATAACTCATAAGCATAAGGTTCCGTTATGGTTGTTTAATGTCTTTATTTTCGTTGAAGGATGAGTCATGTTGTTTATGTGTAATTGCTATCGATAACGATAGACTTGATGTACTGTACCCTTAAGTTTTAATAATAAAAGTTTTTATCTGGTCCAAAATATATATATATATATATTAATAATAATAATAAAAAACAAAGAAGCTATTTAATTTTTTAGAATATGATACTCATTCCACTATAGACTCAAAATTTAAAATTTTAGAGAAAAAAAAAGAAAGAAGAAAAACTCATTCCTATTTTCATTGTCTATATTTTAATTTTTATTCCATTTTTATTGACTAGCCTGATCCATAATAACTCCGTATATGAAGGGCCATTAAATACACAATTTCGTCTACATTGCCGGTGTTGAATGTTTGTTTGCCAAAGGGTCTCCACTTTTCCCAACCATATCAATTATCTATCTTCCACCTTCTGAAAAATTAAATAAGTTTATAAATTTTTTCATTAAAATTTAACGAGCCCATCCATAAAATATAAGTCAACTATTAATATTCAATAAGTCAAACCCTCTGTCCCTCCATAAATAGGGGTAAACCCACCTCCATTTTCTCGTCCATATTCAACTCATAACAACGATACCTCCTATGGCGGAGATAGACGGTGGAGCTGCTGCTGCTGTTAACGTGGCTAACGGCCACCGTGATCTCACCTTCAATATTGAAGATCAAACTCATCACCAAACTCCCACCTGTCTTCCTACTATTCCTTTTCTTCAAAAGGTACCTCCTTTCCCTTAATTTTCCCCTTATTTAAAATAATTCCTAGTTTTCACTAATTCCAGCAAATATTCATGTCTATCCGGATTCGAACCCCACATGAGGCGATATTGAGATCAGTGGTCTGTCACATAGTGATACCCTTAATTGAGGTGGGCCATGGTCGACCAGGATTAATCGGGTGGTACTCTTAAGTGGGATCCCTGATACCCGAGATACCCGAGAAACGTGTGTGGTTGAAAAAAAAATTCTTAAATTTTTAAAATGAAAACCCAAAATTCGGATCCATTTCTGTGTCTTAATTGATCAAACTGATTTGCTGTTAAGGTTGGTGGACGTCTTTACCTAACTACACTTGGTGGTGATGTTATTAACAACCACCAAACAGTTAGAGCAGATGATGTGAATTAAATTTCTGAAAATGTGACGAATTAATTAATTGGTGATTGAATGAATTATTGAATCAGTTGATAGCGGAGGTGCTGGGAACATACTTCGTGGTATTTGCGGGGTGTGCGGCGGTGGTGGTGAATGCCGATAAGGACAAGGTGGTGAGTCTGCCGGGGATATCGATCGTGTGGGGGCTGGTGGTGATGGTCATGGTGTACTCGGTCGGACATATCTCCGGTGCCCATTTCAACCCGGCTGTCACCATTGCTTTTGCTTCTTGCAGGAGGTTTCCTTTGAAACAGGTAAACATTACCATATAATAATTCACATGTGAATCAACGGATTCACATATGAATCTTTTATTATATAAAATTGTAGCATAGGCTTTTTTTTTAAACGACATGTTGGTGCAATGGAGCATTATCGTGCCACTATGATATCAAGTCACGATGACCCGAGTTCGAAATCTCTTCAAGGAGAATAACCCACCCCCAGCCCAGTCATCCGGTTTTCATTTAAAGGGGCTTCAAGGCATCAACTGGGATTCGAACCCGACACCTGTTCAGGGAAAGTCCCCTACAATGGACTCCATTAGGAGTCGAACCCCTGACCTTCACCATATGGGAACTGTAACCCATGCATTAGACCAACTGAGCTGGCCATCATATAGGCTTTTAAAATGCTTTTAAAGTTCAAATGAAAACTCAAATTTAATTGTGAACGTTAGGACAATTGAGAGTGCAACACCTATCTTATCCGACTTCTATTAGGTTTAAATAATACAACATTTAGATTGAATAATATAACATTCAATATTATTCCGTTTGAATGTTGTACTATTCATTTTGAATAATGCATAATATTTAGTCTAAATAATTCAGTATTATTCAAAAAGAATATGCCACACACGTAACATGTTTTCAACTATTGTCACGTTCACAATTAGATTTAATTTTTAAACTTACATCTCCTTGTATATATGTTAGCTAAAAGCATCTTCAAAAGCTATCATATAATTTTATATAAAATATTAAAGGGGATACTACACCAAAATGTATCCAACTATCCCCAAAAATCTATTGTGTGTATCAATCTACCAAAAATGTTTTTTAATGTATCAAACTTTATTTTTTCTTCTATTGTGTTACAAAATGACTAGTAATTTTGGTAAACTGATACACACAATAGAAGAAAAAATAAAGTTTGATACATTAAAAAAAAAATTGATACATTAAAAGCATTTTTCGTAGTTGGATACACACAATAGATTTTTGGGGATAATTTAATACATTTCGAAGAACTATCCCCAATATTAAACTAAGAATTACTTTCCTTTTCAATAACTACTTTATCTTAACAATTTCAAAATAAATTATATTAATAAAATATTCAATAAATTTAATACAATATTATTTCAATCTTGATCAATTTTATTATCTTTTATTTTTAGAAAAAAAGTTATAATATCTTTTCTAGGAGATGCTCCAATATATTAAGGAAAGTCTATGGTTTTATCCAAAACTATTTTTAATTATATATAGTTTTTAAGTTAACTTATTGTTTATTAAACATATTTTTGTAATATATTTTTTAATGTATTAATTTTAAACAAATACTTTACACTAAATATTTTTAAAAATACAGTATAAAACAAAAATAGCAGAAAGCTACATTCAATATGAATTAAAACGATAAAAATAAAAATAAAAACAAGGTTATAAATTATGGACGAAGTGCCTGATTCATCAAATATGAATGGGACTTTTTGTTCTATCTGGACTAAAAAACTAAATACGAAATAAAATAAGAACAAAAAGATTTGATTAGAAAGTTAATAATTGGATACTAATTATTAAATTAATTGGAATTAATTATTAAGTTAATTGGACATTAATTATTAAATTAACTTTGAAAACTATGTTGTCTTTTGTTCTTAATGTTTGTTGTAGGTTAGATGAGAATTCTCTTTTTATTTCTCAATTATTCCCATTAAAATCTAATATACTTTTTGATGACTTTGATAGAACTTCAAGTTACGGACAAAAAATAGCTTTTACTTATTTTCTTAAATTTAGGTACCGGCATACGTTATAGCTCAAGTCCTTGGATCAACCTTAGCAAGTGGAACTTTACGTTTAGTGTTTAGTGGGCACCAAGATCATTTTGCAGGAACCCTTCCTGTTGGATCGGATTTGCAATCTCTGGTTTTGGAATTCATCATCACATTCTATTTGATGTTTGTCATTTCAGGCGTCGCTACTGATAATCGAGCTGTTAGTACCAATCCTTTTGATATTTTATTATTTCTTTCGTCTTGAAAATGTTTGGTGAAAACGTTTGGTGAATTGTTGAAAACGTTTGGTGAAACTAATATCATCAGTATTTTGAAAAGAATTGTTAGAAAAAAATATTTATATGACATTAAGTTGAACAACATGCAAGAAAATGATGTAATTAAATATTAAGTTGACTCGTAAATGTCACGAAAAGGTTATTGATGATCTAATAACATAAAATAATGGATTTCAAATCTTTATTATTTTCTCAATATTTAGTTAAACATGCATGGGATGATTGAAATAAAAACAATTTTCTATCTAGGATTTATTCTTTTTCCCACGCTTAATTAAATTGTTTTGTATCTTGACTGTGGCATGTTTCAACTTTTAAGTGAAATTTTACGTATTTTATTAGAATAATGTTTTTTTAAATAGACTACTTTTAACTGTAGTAACTATAAGTATTTTTAAATGATGGATTATTTTTTCTTACAACTATTTGTCTAACTTTCAAATGCAATATATATATATATATATATATATATATATATAAACTAGAGTTTTTGGTAGCATTTAAAAGCAATTATTGGACTCTAAATGCAGATTGGAGAATTAGCTGGACTTGCGGTTGGAGCTACAGTTTTACTAAACGTCATGTTCGCAGGGTATAATTTCTCATCTTTTCAAAATATAATTATGCAAGCTTCTTTTACTTTTTTTCGGGTTTTCAATGGGGCAATTATGAATGAATAGTTTCTTCTAGTAATAATCAGTTACTGAATTTAAAAATTTATTATTAAATCAATTATACCTTTTTCAGAATCTATTATTTAGAAAAAATAGAATTATTGACGAAAATGATCGGTTTTATAACGGTTCTTGAAATTTAATGGTTTGAAGGTTTTTAAATGCATATAGTCTACGTTAATTAATATTAATATTAAGTTTTACTATTTTTATCGGAATATTCTTATATATATATATATAGATACTTATTTTTAAAATGAATTTACATTTTATTTTCTAATACTAAAATCATATAATATAATATATTTATTAACAATTATATTATTTTATGTATTATAATATTATATTATATTATTACAATTTTATGTTAATTCTTCTTAATACTTTTAATTTACTTAAAATTATTATTTTTATTTCAACAACAATAATAATTATCGTATAAGTATAATAAAATAAACACTAACATTGCCTTATTAACAGTATTTTATTAAAATTAAAACTTACTAAAATTATATAACTTGTTATTTTAAAAAATCAATTTAAATCAAATATTTTATTATTATTCTAGATCACATTAATATCAATTTATTGTTTTTGATCAATATATATTATCTTTTTATTTTTTATTTTTCTTTAATATTAAGTTGATTTTAAGATCATCAGTACTTAAAAAATGACATTAATTAAGGTTAAAAATAATTCATAGTTTTTAATAGATAATCATAAAATACAACTGAGCTAGTGATATATATATATATATATATATAATTATATTAAAGAAAAAAATTAGTAAAACTAGATGAAATAGCAATGATACTTTATTAATAATTACTAATCAATTCAATGTTATTAAAATAGAGATGATTGCATGATAGTTATAAGTGTAAACATAGACTAGGGTGCATATGGCAACACCCACATAATTTTAGTTAACTTTTTGGTGATCATTGCACAACTTGTCGCATAAAAAAGTGTAAAATGTTGTGTAAAGGGTGGCTGATTTCTCGACCATTACGTCATTGCACATTGGATGGTTGATTCTTTTATCCGATATCTTAGACTTTAGTAATCTTAGAGGATCACTATTTAGTTTATCATATTATTAAAGGAAAAGAGTTAAGAAAACTTCAATGAATTCTCCGAATTTAAGTAGTTAAGTCTCGAACCATTTTTGGTTAAGAAACCATTGAATTTTCTTATGTCCACACATACATCTATATGAGAATGATTGTGTGAGAAGTGGATTTGAACCTTTAATTACTATTAATCTCAAGCGAACCTATAAATGTTGTTTGATACTGGGATTGTCTCGATGCATGTCTGTGCATTTTCTTGATGCATTTCATCTAAATCTACATCCAACGGTTCACACTCACCTTACATATATATATATATATATATATATATCGTACTTTTACTTTTTTTTTAAAGTTAACATATGGTTGGGGATGGCAGGCCCATATCAGGTGCATCAATGAACCCAGCTAGGACTTTAGGTCCAGCCATTGTGTCAAGCCAATACAAAAGCATATGGATTTACATGTTGGGTCCGATCGCTGGAGCCATTGCTGGAGCTTGGGTCTACAACATCATACGTTTCACCGATAAGCCGATACGCGAGATCACCAAGAGTGCATCGTTCCTTCGATATGCCGGCAGCCGTAATGGATCTAAAAGATGATTATTAGTATTGTTACTTTGTGCATTAATAATTATATTTAACTGTTTGGTTCAGTTTGTACAACTATTTATGCATGAAATACAACTTGAAAAGGAAATTTTAGTATAAAAAAAAAGTAAATTTCATAATATATGAAATAACCAATCAATACTTAAGTGTTGAATGGCCACGTAATATTTTAAATGTTGTCAAACTATTTATCTAATGTGAATGAGAGGTGGTGAAAGTATGTTTACTTAATACCAAAATAACAAATTCTCGTTGAGTAAATAAGGGGCCATTTATTCGAACGCATACCTATATGTACTAATCAGTCAGCGTCAACACTCTCACCTTATAGGATAAGATTCTAGTACATCAAAACGACATTATATGCAACAACTTATTTATTTTTTAAGAAGCCAAAGAATTTATTAAACCGAACGAAAAGTCAAACTACACCCAACTAAAAACATTACACTAAACCGAAGACCATAACTAAAAACTGCAACAACTTCAATTAACTACCCAAACAAACAAACTGGCTTAGGACCACCGAAACAAACTGGGGTGGGGTGGGTAGTCTTCACAACCGGTGGCCGTGTACCGTGCCGGTCACCCTCGGCGGTGTTGCCGGGATACGCACCGGTACCGGTTGCGTACCACTCCCGGCTACGGATGGCCTAGCTACACTTACCTCTCTTCCTACTTCTATAACCAGAAATCAGCTCACCAGAGCACGACACGTGACACACCAGTTACTCTTTTATTATATATAGATTTATGGCCTTTATTGTTGTTGAAAGATAACATCAATCTTCCAATTCTGAACTCTTGTAATACTTCAAAAGTTTTTTTTAGGTAAGACAATAGATAGGTAACAAAGTCCCTTAACTAATTATTTGTCATATATACAACGCATTTAACAAATTCATTTTACTACAAGTTTCCAACTATAGGACGTATGCAATCGAGATAATGCATGTTATTGAAACCAAACAACAAGCCAAGAAGGCCTGACCAAAATTCCTTAGAAACACCAAATCATTATATACATCATTTTTGAGAAATTTTGAAATGTTCTCTGAATCGTTGTATTGAATGGTTGAATCGTGATATACCGATATTTAAAAGTTTCTTTAAATAAAGTCAGGGTCGTGCCTGAAAGGGCGCGGGCCGGCATACGCCCAGGGCCCACAAAAAGTCCCCGAAATTTTATATATATAGTAGTAATAAAAAAAATTGTAAATAAAAGTGACACGAATGTTTTAATATCTAATAAGACCTTAAATTTTTTTTAGATTTTATTAAGGTCCAAAACATAATTAATTAAGTTCCAAAACATAATTAAGGTCCAAAACATAAATTTTTTTAGAAACACCAAATCATTATATACATCATTTTTGAGAAATTTTGAAATGTTTTCTGAATCGTTGTATTGAATGGTTGAATCGTGATATACCGATATTTAAAAGTTTCTTTAAATAAAGTCAGGGTAGTGCCTGAAAGGGGGCGGGCTGGCATACTCCCAGGGCCCACAAAAAGTCCCCGAAATTTTATATATATATAGTAGTAATAAAAAAAATTGTAAATAAAAGTGACACGAATGTTTTAATATCTAATAGGACCTTAATTTTTTTTTGGATTTTATTAAGGTCCAAAACATAATTAATTACATTGTCAAAGAAAATATGTAAAAGAATTAATTGTGGTTTCACTTTATAGTATTGGTTATTGTTTTTCTAAGTTTTTTATTTAGGGTCAAAGTCTAAAACTACTTAATTAATTATTCTTTGATATTTAATACTAAATTGGTTTTATAAGACACCTAAAATGTGTAAACTTCGTAACAAAATACTTTATACTTTATAAGACTCAAGTTTATAGAAACAAACCAAAAACATCTTATCTAAAAGTGTTATAATATGTTTTTGGGACATTTCTTTAGCATTTTACAAGCTTTTACGGATGTTTTTAAACAAATTGTCATATTAAATATATTTATGACACTATTTGAAAAGTTATCATATAATCACAAGTGTCCCATAAAATTATGATTTTACGGGCTTCTTTCAAGCATGTCCTATAAAATAGCTAATAAAACTCTTTTACTTTAAAAATGTACTTAAAAGATTGTTAAGATGCCTAAAATGTCCTATATACCTGTTAAAATACTGTTAGATAAGACGTTTTATAGGTTAACCATATAAACTTGTCTTTATTGGGACACTTAGATATAAAGACTTAGGATCAGGTGAGACCAAGTTGTTTCCGTGAGACCGCGTGAGACCAATACCTAATGTATGAAACTTCACAAAAAAACACCGTGAAGGTAAATAAAACTTGAATAAGCAGACCTAAAAATCACTTTCGATACAAAAAAATATCCAAAACAAGGTTAAAAAACGAAACTTTCATAGCTCAAATGTTGTGAAGGTTACAAATAAATAATTCGAATCTTCACAGTAGAAATGTTGTGAAGGTTTCGTTTTTTTTTACCTTCTTTTGGATTTTTTTTCTTCGATAGTGTTTTTTAGTATGTTCTTAAGATGAATGTTCAATTTTTTTTATCTTCACAAATGTTTTTATGTGAAGTTTCATGCAAAATATGTCGGTCTCACCGGTCTCACGGAAACAGCTTGGTTTCACCAGAACTTAACCCATCTTATTACTACATCTTTTTATAGTGAGTATTGTTCTGAATATTCAACATTGTGACTCCAAATAGCGTCAATCTATATATTAAAAAGTATATCATATGATGTCTTTTAGGGTGAAACTAATAGGTGATACTATATAAAAATGATATAGTAGATAATATTAACTTAGAAAAATCCTTTTTTTTTTTGCAAATTTTTAATTTACAAAAAAAATCAAATATCTCTAGATAGGTATTGGTTGACACGGGCATATAAATCATGTTATACTGTTTAGCAGTTGATTGATTATGTATCTGAAAATACTCAAAGAATGGTTTTATATGAACTGATATATTTAAAATTCAAAAATGTTATTTTTTATTATAAAAACGATATATTAAATTTCTTTTTTGTACCTAGTGAGGACCTTTTTTAATATCTCATTCATAACCTATAAAATATCAGTAAAGGCACTGAATAAAGTATTTGTTGTTGCACCGGAAAAGTTCATCTAGAACAACAATTGTTGGGGAAATTGATCAAACTAACCTAAATACAACATTAAATTTACCGCTTAACCATATCTCTCCAATATTTACTAAAATAGCCTATATATTTGTGCCAGATTTGTAAAAAACTACCAAGATTTGAAGCAAATCACGAATTTGGATTTCGTGACATATTCCCACTACGTGATATGACGAGGGTGTGTATGTATATTTACATATTACACCCTTAAAATTTATTAAACAATTTATTTTATCTCTTTTACTTTTTCAATTTTCATTTTACATATTTTTATATTAATTTATATAAACATATATTAACTTAAATACATCAAAGGGTGTTGATCCAAACCCTTCATAGCTATTTTTGAATAAACATTTGACCACACAATCCAATATGTATATAATAATAAAAAGTAAAATCAAAGAAATCACTACTAGTTCTATTGTTCCCTCTAGCTACATTCGTATTATAATTTGTATCAAAATAAATACCTAATTTAAAAATAAAAAAATTACTTTTCAATTCCATCCTTAGTAAAAGACATTTATTATTAAATGGGTACCAAAGTCAACCAATCCAATTAGAATTGAGTGACCATAATTGGATATCTAATTTTAAGTGGATCAAAGCAAATTGAAATTTTCGACATCCAATTGGAATCAATTGATTCTTAAATGACAGTCCAGACCAAAACCAATCGAATTGAACCGACCAACATTCCATGACCATCTAGTTTTTCATCTAACCATTATCCAAATATTACCTAATCAAATTGTTTTCAATTTTGCTTAATTCATAAAATGTTTTTGTGTTGGTTTTTAAATATTTAGCCTCTTTTGTGTTGGTTTTGCACATTATGGATCTAATTTGTTTCATAATTGGAAAATTGGATTAACACATTATGGATCCAATCATTTGATCATCTAATGGATGTTGGACGTATCCAATCCAATTAATATTGTTTGGATCAAATCCGATCCAATCGATAACCAATAAAAATACCCACTAGATGTAACCGGATGATCTGATCATCCATTGGTTTTAATTGGAACTGTTGTTAAAATTCAACATCCAATGGATGATTCGATTGGTTCGGTTCTCCTCACATCTATTGGATATAAATCGATGATAAGCCTATCTATTTATCAAGGGTAAATTTGTTATCGAGTTAATTAAAAAATGTAATAGCTACACATTTTTAAATCCATGTCATTTTCATTGTAGATATTTATTTAGGACCGACACAACACCCTAGTAATTCATGACTATGTTCTTCACCCTTGGGTGTTTCCAACAAAATTAAGGACATTTTAAGTCATAAGTATTTAGATCATGTTACGTCCACCTCAACAATTCCATGAGACTCTGAAATTAATACCCACAAAACCCTAAAATTAAGGACTTTTTAAGTCGTAAGTATTTAGATCATGTTACGTCCACCTCAACAATTCCATGAGACTCTAAAATTTAATACCCACAAAACCCTCCGATGGTGTTGATGGAGAACAAATCTTTGATTTGCCATATTGTCAAGTTTATTCATATGGTATGCTTTCGAAAATTTAAGCAATGCTTCAATGGAACCACAATCTTCATGGTTTAGGAAGACGGGTACAGGCTTGCTCTACGTCTATGCCAGCCACAATACCCCACGGTGGCTTAACCACACCCCACCCCTATGTAGGTCCAAGCCAAAAGTGAACCATGGTCGAACCCAAAAGGCCGAATATAGTTCTTGTTTGTTGCAAATGTCCATCTTAATTACCACAAGAATTATACACAAACCATATATAGCAAACCAACATGAACTATTTGCATACTCAATTCATCATGTCTATGAACCGTGTGATTCTACAAGAGATATTCATATGTGAATCTGTATATCATTCACCAAGCAACACGAAAAACAGTCAAGTACCTTCAACGCTGGTTGGAGTTCCGAGATGCATTAACACCCCTTGGCCATAGCCATGGAACAATAATGACCAAAACTAAAAGCAACCCAACTGTAAATATCACCATACTAGTCCAAACAAAGATCGTTGCTTTCCAAGACCACAAAATCCTTTTGAAAAAAGGGAGTTGTGACTCGAGTTTAAGATACGCTGTGTATATTTCAGGAATACCACCACGAGTAGCAAATTGGGCTCGTGGTTCCATTACCACCCTCAAGCAGGAAGTTGGAACTTGTGTTTCAGTATGCCCACTAAACTTGATGTTGAGGGTTTGGGATTCCGATGAATAGCCGGTGAGTAGAGGGGCGAGCTTAAAAACAGTCGACAAAAGCCGGACAGGTTTGCTTTTGAATGGCAGCATACATGGTTGGAGTTTACTTACAAGGGGTTTGCCCTTGCTGGAAAGGAAGTCCACCCTCACCTTCAAGGAAAAACATCAATATACAATGGTCATCCAAGATTTCTTTAAGGATTTGACCACTAAAAACTGTTATATTCAATTACTCAAACTAGAAATCACAAGCAATTACAAGTTACTCCATATGATTTTTTTTTAAAACACCAGTCTCCACAATTGTACTTAATTTGTTGCAAAATAAGCATCCACTTTCAAAAGTAAATGCATGTTTTCTAGTTTTACCCTTAATCATGAGACGGAGAAATCCATTACTCCCTCTATTATTAAAGGTAAAATTGTCATTTATAGAATTAAAACATGTAACAATCACACAATTCTAAAACGGTGTGCCTTTTCATTATGAACATTTACTTTGCAACAAAAAGGATACTTTTTCAAGATTTCTTGAAGGACTTGACCCCTGAAGAGTTGTATACCCGATTACTCAAATTGGTCATTCTTTTAAACCCTTTAAAAAACATGGTCTTTTGACCTTATTTTGACAGAAAATAAACTGAAATGAAGGTCTTAAGTGATGGATTTCTAAAATAATCGTATGCTTCTGAATGGAAGATACTTTTTCAAAACTTCTTTAAGGAATTGATCACTAAACACTGTTTATACTCAAATTAGAAACCAGAAGCAACTGCAGATTACTTACAGAATCATTTGCCAAATAGGGTCCTTTAAAAAAAAAGGCTCTCTAAATTGGTCATCTTTTAAACCCATTGCAAAATAGGGGTTTTTGCACCTCAATTGACAGAAAATAAAACAAACAACAGAAATGAAGGTCTTAATTCTTAAATAATTGTACACTTTTGTATGAAAAATACTTATTCAAGCTTATGCAATAACATTGCTTTCAGATTGTTTATTAAATATATACCTGAAACATCCCAAGATTTCTGTTGTAGTCCGATTCTGGCAAAGTTAACGACACCGTGGCCTGCAATTTATGATCAAGAGGTATAACCCGCGATCTTTTAGCACCATTCCCGGTTCGAATCTTTTCATCGCAATCCAAACAAAGGGGATCTGGACAAGACATTACAGGCACAAAAGCCATTGGAGTATCTTTAGTATAATCAAAATTCAATTTCTCTATCTTATGTAAAGGCTTCTCCAAAATGCATTTCATTAGCACACCACTAATTACAAGCCCCATAACTAACAAACCAACCAAAACGATTCCAACGAAAGCCGAAGACAACAATCCCCATCCTATTTGCAGACAAAACTTCCATGTGGACTTGTTCCTTTTCATCCACAGGTTCAGAAGCCACTTGAGATTACCATAACAGAACCTCAAGAATCTTGAAATGCTTTTCTTAACGAAACGTCTTCCACGCCTCATGATCGAAAAGGGGTCGATAAGAAACATGTAAGACGAGTACATGAACCACAAGGGAAATGAGATAAAGCCAACTAACAAACTTGTTTGAAACGCAACAGTTTTGATCGCGAATCCAGCTAAGATGAAAAGGTAATTCGAACCAGAATCATTAATGGTTATTTCACCATTACTAACAGTGGTAATCACACTCGAACTCCGATTAGTTTCATCGGTTAAAAGCTTACCATTGCTGCCAGAGTCCACATGATTAACTTGAACCTTGGTTCGATTCAGCTTATCGTTCAATTCCTCATTATTCTTCTTCAAATTCCAAAGAAATTTGTGGTTTTTTGTTACGGAAAGAGTAGATCCATGAAGATCAATATCCACTAAGCCATCGGGAGTTTTTGATAGAGTAGGCCATGGAAGTTGTTTGGAAGTCTGTCGTCGACGGCGGCGGAGACCGGCGGACGAAGAAGACGATGGTTGTGAGTCCGGCGTGTGGTTTGAAGTGGTATCGCCATTGTTGTAATGATGGAGTTCGGAGAGAGATGAAGAGGTGGACAGAGGAAGGGAGTGATGAAATCCGAAAGAGTCAGAAGCATCGAAGAAGGGGAATTCTTCAAGGGCGTCGGTGAATATTTCGTCATCGTGAATGAGGATTGATCCTGGTGGTAGTCCCATCGGAAGAAGAACAGGGAAATTGAGTTAGGGTTAGGGTTAGGGTTTGGATTAGGATGAGCAATGAATGAATGGAGAAGATGATGATAGATGTCTGTTTTTTCTCTGATACAAAACGAACATCATGTTTTTTTGATGGAAACAAGACAAGAAGCCTCGCCAACACCACGCTTTGATTTTTACTATATTTTATTTCTACTATAACTATAAACCATGTGGTTCAAGGTTTTAGAAATTAAATCAACTTTTTCTTAGAATAAAATCTTTTATAGAAAATAGCAATTTACCTCTTATTTTATCAATCGCGTCAACGGCGAACAACTCTTCAAGTCTTATCTCATCTAGAGTTTGCCAACGAGACAGGTAAATCCATGTGGGATTAGATCTGTCATCAGATGCATGGGTCATTAAAAGTAGGGGTGTGTATAGATGGGGTTTTGACGAGTTCGGGTTAGGAAGATTGGATATCTGAAAATATCGAGTGTTGTTTGGGCCACCTAAACCCCAACCAAAGCGATCAATTACCCGATAATTTCAGGTTGGTCAGGTTCGGCTCAACTTGGGTCAGGCACCCATTCTCCGATTTTTTAAGAACTTTCCATCCATTTTCCGATTTTTAAGAACTTTCCAAACAAAAACTAAAGGTACACCAATTTTTAAAGTAAAATTATTTACTTAAAGCCAAAAGCAATAAAAGCTCAAGCCATAAAGCCTACGCCATTAAGTGTAACAAAATGTCGAAACCTGAAATTGAAAAAATTAATGATAAACTGAGTTAGAGGTGAGCATTGGGCCTGAACCGGCCCAAACCGGACCGAACCCGGTTTGGAACCAGAACCGAAAATGAGGAATTTGAAGAACCGAAAACCAGACCGTATAGGTAATACCGGTTCCGGTTCCGGTGTCGGTCCCAGTCCCGGGTTTTCGGTTAAAAACCCGGTTGGAACCGATATTCATAGTTTAATACCAAAATCGTATAACATACTATTTCCGCATTTATGATTTGTATATAATTGTTGAAATAAATATATTTGTGGCTTGTGTTTATATATATGATGGCAATAATTTCAACTATTAGTATTATACGTTTAAAGTGTATATATATAATATGAGATTTAGAATTATATGTAATGAAATTAAAGATTTTAACTATCGTATATGTTTTGATTCAATGTGAGATATCATTAGAAACCGGTATTTCAATAATTTTAACGAATTATGTAGTGGTTGTCAAATAAAATTACGGGAAATCTTTAAAAGAATTGTAATTTTTTTGTGAGATATAATGTAACACCCTAAAAATCAGGGCGAACAAAAACTTTCATTTGCATAAAAGGTGGTATACAAAAAGTAACGCCGTGGCGTGAGCTCTTCCCAAAAAGGGGTATAAGTAATGTATAATTACAATGTTTGTAATCAAATCAAGAATTACAATAACCAATTAGTCTAATTCCTATTGGGAAGAGACTACAAAAGGGTTATCGACAACCCTAAATCTCGCGGCCTAAAGGACCGGTCTCTCATCTTTCCCCCATGCTCACACAAAGCCCGAAGCCTACTTGGGAGCGGCGTCCCTAGTACCTGAGAGACACATCGACACCAAACAAGTGTTAGGCTAAAGGAGCCTAGTGAGTTGTACAAATAATATCATGCGCGTAGAGTGTATAAAACATGCGAGATATACAGGATTATATTAGCAATACAATTAACATATTAAACCGGTTTATTATTATCTTCGGAAACAATGGGAGCGACCCATTTCCACCAACCAATGCCCCGACATTCACTAATTCCAAACACCTCGATGTCCCGAATTTAGCATGGCAACATCATCCGAGGCCCGCGCACCAAGGAGCAACCCGAGGGCCGACGACATAGGGGCATTCCTATTTCAGAACCTCCCAAGACTGTTTGGTGTGGACACATTGCGTTGGTTCGTCCAGGTTATTATCATATAAGATCGTGATACGGAATTTAGCATCGTGTCACGTCCATGTTGTTTCATACAAGACTTCGATACTGAATTTAGCATAGTATCTCGTCCACATCATTTTCATACAAACCTCGACACTGAATTTAGCATAGCGTCATTGATAGAGGTATATATCGAGGGACTCAAGCCCTTTACATCATTTCACATATACCAATATATTCGGGTATCATACCCCTTTTATATAATTCCATGAGTTTAACATATACGATGATCATGTACGATATTCTACCACATATATTCAACCAAGTAATCCAAATCATTCATGTAGGCATAATCGTCATACGTTTCATGAAACTTTAAACTCGACATGATAAGTGATTCATACTAATTTCATATTCATCCACAAAATCAAATAAGAAATGTAAAACCATCAAGATGATGTGCTCTCAGTTTTAACAAAATGGTTTTAACAACTCACCTTAGGGTTTATACCCAAAACCCCCAAATCTTCCGATTTAGGTCAAATACGAGAACGAACCTAGAATCAAGTAAATCGAACCTTAGGTTAGTTTCATAACTCCTATCACATAGATTAACCAACCTCAAATGGTTTAGATAAAGCTTACCTAGCCAAATCTTGCACAAACCTTAGTTGAAGAACACCTTTCAACAATGGTGATTTGAGGTTGTGAGTGGTGGAGAAGATGAAGCCATGGAAGTCTCCGCCCTCCAAACTAGTAGATCTAGCCTCCAAAACTTCTCAAAACATGAATTCCACCTAAAACAATACTAGATCTAAGCCAAGTATGGAAGAAAAGGTTTGGAGATGAAAAACCACTCGAATCGAAGCTTAAACTCGAAAGAGATAAAGAGATTACTTACACCAACGTTTTAGGACCACCAAATACTTGAAATCCATTGATGTAGTCTTGAAGAGCTCAAAAAATCGAGAAGATAGCAATTTGAATCGCCAAAATCGGAGTTGAAATGAGAGAGTTATGCCCAATTGAATGAAATCCCGATTTTCAATCGTATATACACTGTCAGGTCGCTAGCGATCGCTAGCCTACATACCTAGCGATCGCTAGGTGCTGGGTTTTCAGGGTCGAAATTGTTTTGGCTGTAACTTCTTCGTTATAGCTCCGTTTTCGCTTCCGAAAGAACCGTTGGATTCGTATTTCAATTTCTCATCCAACAAGACTATAAAATCTAGGTTTTGATCAAAAGTTCTATTTTTCATATTTTCTTAAAAGTTCTAAAGTCCGAAAATTACGGGTGTTACAATCCTCCCCACCTAAATAAAAATTTCGTCCTCGAAATTGCAAATGTTTTCTGAACCATAAAAGGGCAACCTTGCTCAAACGTTTTGCGAATCTAAGACATTACGCTTTCTCCATACCGTCGGTTAAATCACCATTGGACTTGGTTACGTTCACAATACGATCACTGCTATGGTGGTCTCGTTTAAAAGTGGTTCATTAAAACACCACAAGCTACTACCTTACGTCTATCCTTCGAAACATAACGCGTTTATAAGGATAATATCACTAGAATACGCAACCTTGGCTCTTTGTATAGTTTAACCAAACCAAATCGACTAAATCCTATGGTTCAAGGTACTATACATCATTTGCCTCCTATTAAAGTCGATCACTTGACTAAGAGTTACTTTACTACCAAGGGATGTCTCCCCACACTCACTAACGGTGTCTAGCCATCGTCATTAATTCCCAAAGAAACTCGAAAATTCTGTCTACTCGCCTACGAGTACCATAAGGAAGGTAAGTTTTTTTCACTTAGCAAATCGCTAATTTCCAATAACTCCATAAACTTCCACATTCGCACTATCATAGCCCTTCTAATTATCCAATCACCTACGCAATTCTAACTTTGCCTTAGGTGACTAAATCTTGAATTTCGAAGTACAAATTCTCCCTGAAATCCATCTTGATTAACAAAAATACGGGTCCACTACTTGTCTCCATCAATACTTGTCATCATATCCTAAGTTTCATGCTTCGTCTGGCGTATCACGCTATTATGTCCACTACAAATTCTACCTCACATAACTCAATTATATGTCACGTTTCCAAAATCACCTGTATATTCACAGAAGGTTCCTTTTTCAAGGTAATACTAATACACTGACAACAAACACCACTCGGTCTACGTATGAAGTCATTAGCATCCATCACACGATCACCAAATGTGGTACCACTGATAAATTTTCTCGATCTTTAGACAAGCATGAAGAATATTTCCTCATCTATACCACCAGTGTACTACTAAATTCTTTATTGAATCTTAGAGTCACGATATATAAATATATACAAACTTAACTTTTGTCATCCCTTCTAAGACCTTTAGATAGAAGTAAAATGTCCTCTTACATTTTGTCTCTCTCGAATCCCAAAGAGACCTCAAAACACGATCACTTAACCCGCTCGAATAAATCTCATTCTAGACGGTTCGCTACAATTTCTTAGAAACAAGCTCCAATAATCTATGGAACTTCTCTTTGTAATAGCCGGTATGCACATCGTACATCCACTTAGGTGGTGCTAACCAATTCTTCATACTTAGACCTGTCCACTCACAATGTCTTTACCTAGATAATAACGGATTTCCCTCTAGGTGAGGGTCTCCCATCGGACCACCCTTCTTCCCGTGATCATGGGCAACACGGTGCTCCTCAACAACACACTCGTAAGAGAGATACAAACTAAATCCCTATGTGATCTAGTTTCGATTCCACAACGCTCACAACACTACTCCGTCCAATTTTCCAAGTGACACTCCACTATATAATAGCATGCTCATACAAGGTAAAACCAAATTAATTCATGTAGCACATTGAAGGATAGCATGCAATCAGTTCCCCCATGGGCCTCGATTTTCAACCAAAATTTTTGTACATCAAGGAGTTCGATAACTCCAAAATTATGCATGGTAAACATTTATCGCGAGCACACAATCAGATACAAGCATACATGTATTTTACATAAAGACTTGACAACAACGGCATGACGCATATTCTCGGATAGTGTGAAGGCACATAGAATACATAACTTATACCATATTAATTGTACAACACTTCAACCCCAAAGCTCTAAGTGCTTGCTATGACCCCCAACTAGTCTTACCAAAAGACAACTGGTTTCGTGCCAAACAACCATGAGTCGCACTCCTAGAGCTAAAAATATTCGGAGCTACTTAAAGAAATCCAATTCGAATTTGCACACTTAAGGCTACTCATCGAAAATCAACCCTCATAATAAGAGGTCCATAACATGACTGTCAACCATAGTGGACCTCTCAGGTTTAGTCCTCTTAGTGACCACTAACCAGCTAACTGTCGTGCGACACGGGTTCCCAACAAAACCTTGCGACACCTAGTAGTCCCAACAACCACGATTGACTTAAGCGTAAAAGCATCAAACGCAACAAAGTCCTAAAGTTCATCGTCGTGCAAATAATAATCCAAGCTTACTACTTCGTTATTTTAGAATCCAAAGCTCATAACTGAGCTATTTAAATCGAAGCTTATAGTCAAACTATTAAAATCAAAGCTCGTAACTGAGCTGTTTAGAAATCCAAGCTCACAACCGAGCTATTCTAGAAACCAAGTTTATAACCGAGTCCTTTAAAATCAAAGCTCATAATCGAGCTATTTTAGAAATCAAATTCAAAACCGAACCCTTTAAAAATCAAGGCTCATAATCGAGCTATTTTAGAATTCGAGACTCGTTCCCCGAGTTCTTATAATCAAAACCGAGCACTAGCTCTAAACTCAATAGACCCAAAATTGACGGTCTTAAAATAATTTTATATTGTTCACTCCATTAATGTGGATGTAACCCACGAGGTCATTTGACCCAAAAATCCCAACACAGTTTAGCAAAACAGTTACCCAAATGGGTCCACACTTTTATAAATCTCGTTTAAGCTATAACTCATGTGAAAACGTATTTATAATTCTTGTAAATCAAGTCATCTCGAAAATCTCATATTTGATTATTATATCAAAATCCATTCAACATACGCACCCGATAACACTCGACTATCGTTTGTTTAGAAAATAACTTTACGGAACACACAACCTTTTGGAAGAACATTGTTTTGGCACATACGCCATTTTGCAAATCAATTTGGAAATATTCACGTGATAAAACGACCACTTTGTATAAAAACACTGCAAAATTTGTAGGCTACCTAATCCGCCAAAGTCATCCACCTACATTCCTCATACATTACCATCAGTGTTTCACAATCATCTAAGCGATCTCATCTAAAGGGCGAGTCCTTTATGTCGTGCTAGATAACACATTCCAAGTCTTACATTGATAGATTCATCTCTTAGACTGGATCTTATACTTCTACCCTCGATATTGCCTAGGGTGTCTCCACATGTTCTTACCCCATACTATTTCAAGGTATGGGCCTTTCTCAACTAACCGCTCGACCTCCGGTCGATTACGAGTCAACCTATTTTATCTCGACATCCGATCTTAGGTTAAAGCTATTCAGTTCCTCTTACGACCTTCCTCTTTAAATCTAGAGGATTAACACGACGGCTCTGAGAGCGAGGGATTTCTAGAAGTAGGACTCATGTATAAATCGATTATTCGACTAAAAAATTCAAACATGTCCTATCACATGAAGGAGTATTCCTATTCCTAATAATAGCCTTCTTCACATTCAAGTCGATCTTAGGTCTAGATCCTCATAACCTACTTGCATATCGCACCATACAATTTCTCATTATTGCTTTGACAAGTAAGTTGTATCTATTTTTTTTCCACACTTCCATTATCCACACGATATCCCGAGGTATACACTTTCCGAAACATGTCTTCCGAGCCTAAATAATACATCTTACCACTAATTTACACTCGAGTCAAGGTACTCAAATCATTTTCAAACCAATCATCAAAACATGACCTTTAAATAGAGACTTATCATGATTAGTGGTCCTTTATGACCGAACAACTATTCTATCATAAGAAAATCGAGAAGAAAGTAAGAACAAGCTACTGTATGAACCAACATTTATCAATCATTACATCAATAGTAACCAAGAATGCTCAATGACGATACATTCATAAATCAGTAGCTAAGTGCTTTATGAATAGACCATACACGAGATTCTCTGCCTCTATCGACGCAATTTCTCGACTCATGTATTTTCATATCTCTAGCGCTCTCCCCACCTAAGACTTTACCCATGGTAATTGACGTGTCTATTAGTGCACTAAGTTTAAGTCTAGGTATACTACGGTCAATACCTAGTTCGCTTAAACTAAAGCTCTGATACCAACTTGTAACACCCTAAAAATCAGGGCGAACAAAAACTTTCATTTGCATAAAAGGTGGTATACAAAAAGTAACGCCGTGGCGTGAGCTCTTCCCAAAAAGGGGTATAAGTAATGTATAATTACAATGTTTGTAATCAAATCAAGAATTACAATAACCAATTAGTCTAATTCCTATTGGGAAGAGACTACAAAAGGGTTATCGACAACCCTAAATCTCGCGGCCTAAAGGACCGGTCTCTCATCTTTCCCCCATGCTCACACAAAGCCCGAAGCCTACTTGGGAGCGGCGTCCCTAGTACCTGAGAGACACATCGACACCAAACAAGTGTTAGGCTAAAGGAGCCTAGTGAGTTGTACAAATAATATCATGCGCGTAGAGTGTATAAAACATGCGAGATATACAGGATTATATTAGCAATACAATTAACATATTAAACCGGTTTATTATTATCTTCGAAAACAATGGGAGCGACCCATTTCCACCAACCAATGCCCCGACATTCACTAATTCCAAACACCTCGATGTCCCGAATTTAGCATGGCAACATCATCCGAGGCCCGCGCACCAAGGAGCAACCCGAGGGCCGACGACATAGGGGCATTCCTATTTCAGAACCTCCCAAGACTGTTTGGTGTGGACACATTGCGTTGGTTCGTCCAGGTTATTATCATATAAGATCGTGATACGGAATTTAGCATCGTGTCACGTCCATGTTGTTTCATACAAGACTTCGATACTGAATTTAGCATAGTATCTCGTCCACATCATTTTCATACAAACCTCGACACTGAATTTAGCATAGCGTCATTGATAGAGGTATATATCGAGGGACTCAAGCCCTTTACATCATTTCACATATACCAATATATTCGGGTATCATACCCCTTTTATATAATTCCATGAGTTTAACATATACGATGATCATGTACGATATTCTACCACATATATTCAACCAAGTAATCCAAATCATTCATGTAGGCATAATCGTCATACGTTTCATGAAACTTTAAACTCGACATGATAAGTGATTCATACTAATTTCATATTCATCCACAAAATCAAATAAGAAATGTAAAACCATCAAGATGATGTGCTCTCAGTTTTAACAAAATGGTTTTAACAACTCACCTTAGGGTTTATACCCAAAACCCCCAAATCTTCCGATTTAGGTCAAATACGAGAACGAACCTAGAATCAAGTAAATCGAACCTTAGGTTAGTTTCATAACTCCTATCACATAGATTAACCAACCTCAAATGGTTTAGATAAAGCTTACCTAGCCAAATCTTGCACAAACCTTAGTTGAAGAACACCTTTCAACAATGGTGATTTGAGGTTGTGAGTGGTGGAGAAGATGAAGCCATGGAAGTCTCCGCCCTCCAAACTAGTAGATCTAGCCTCCAAAACTTCTCAAAACATGAATTCCACCTAAAACAATACTAGATCTAAGCCAAGTATGGAAGAAAAGGTTTGGAGATGAAAAACCACTCGAATCGAAGCTTAAACTCGAAAGAGATAAAGAGATTACTTACACCAACGTTTTAGGACCACCAAATACTTGAAATCCATTGATGTAGTCTTGAAGAGCTCAAAAAATCGAGAAGATAGCAATTTGAATCGCCAAAATCGGAGTTGAAATGAGAGAGTTATGCCCAATTGAATGAAATCCCGATTTTCAATCGTATATACACTGTCAGGTCGCTAGCGATCGCTAGCCTACATACCTAGCGATCGCTAGGTGCTGGGTTTTCAGGGTCGAAATTGTTTTGGCTGTAACTTCTTCGTTATAGCTCCGTTTTCGCTTCCGAAAGAACCGTTGGATTCGTATTTCAATTTCTCATCCAACAAGACTATAAAATCTAGGTTTTGATCAAAAGTTCTATTTTTCATATTTTCTTAAAAGTTCTAAAGTCCGAAAATTACGGGTGTTACATATAAAGTATTTGTGTTTTAGTGATTTTATTAAAATGTGAACTAAAAAGATATTGTGAATTGTGTGAATTAGTATTCATATACTTTATATATGAAATCATTTCATATTGATTTTAACTTCCGGTCCGGTCCCGGTTAATTACCCGGAAAAATGGGACCGAACCCGGTTTGAAACCGGAACCGGAAATGAGAGATTTAAAGAACCGAAAACCGAACCGGTTGCACTATACCGATCCCGGTTCGGTTCCGGTTCGGACCGGTTTTTCCAGTTCCATTGCTCACCCCTAAACTGAGTAATGAAAGGGTTTATTTATACTAGAGGGAGTGCCTTTGGAGGCTTGTTCCCACGGATGTGGGATGAATTCTTCAACAGTTAGCCTTCACCTCTCAACACCTAAAGCATTTAACAACTACTTTGACCCCACATCGAAAACATAAGAAAAATATGTAAGAACCACTTGTTTAAAATAGGATTCACAGTCAGGCTTGATATACCTGTAGGACCTCTTTGTTGTGAAGAGTCAGAATTCACTATCTTTACATGCTTTCAATAGTTAGTTTGATTTACATTGTAAACAATTTACTGTTTTATTGCCCTTGTTTAGAGGTGTGTAACCTCGGGGGCCTTTATCGTACTTTTGTGTAACTTTCTCTTACCTATAAAAGGTAAGAGATGTTAGGGTTTTTATGTATTGAATCATATCACCAAATTGGGCAAACTTTCTACCATTGTTGCTTATTCAAGCTCATTTGATTTCAATCACAATCTTAGGATTTCCATCCATTTCTTCATCTATTTCATTGTTTTTGGGACAACAATTGGTATCAGAGCCAACCTTGTTGATTCCTTGGTTTTTGTTTTTGAATTTTGATAAGGTTTTAAAAGGTTTTTAAGTTTTGGGTTTTTCAAAACTTTTGGGTTTTCAATCCAAAAGGTGGTTTTAAAAGGGTAAAATTAAGTGTTAAGTGATTCCCCAATGATTTCTAAGCTTTTTCCTACAATTTGGGGGTCTAAACACTGATTTTTAAGAGGTTTTAAGCGTTTTTGAGAAATTTTTCGGAGTTTTCTGTGCAGGTTTTCCGCATCGGAAAACAAGAGCTGAAATTTCAGCTCAAATTTTCCGAGTCGGAAATTGCATCTTCTCCGAATCGGAGAACTCTCCTTTTCCGAATCGGAAAACACTGTTTTCCGAATCGGAGAACGAGTCTCTAACTTGGGGTCTTGCTCCTGAAAAGTCTCTTTTCCAAATTTCCCTTTTTCCGCACCCTACTTTTCCGAATCGGAAAATTACATTTTCCGAATCGGAAAAGGCTGTTTTCCTCTTCCAGCCATTTTGAGCCAAATCCGAATCGGAAAACATCTGTTTCCAAGTCGGATTTCGCCTCTTTGAGCCGAAACATATGTAGTTGCCGCTTGCTGCTGCTCGCAAGTTCTGTGGATGAAAACCCAACTAGCGGACTTTGGATACACCATGCATCGAATTCCCATCTACTGCGACTCCAAAAGTGCGATTCAGATCACGGCAAATCCGGTTCAACATTCTCGGACGAAGCATATCGACATTCGATATCATTTCATCAAAGATCACGTTGAGAAAGGTAATATTGAACTATACTTTGTTGAGAGTGACTATCAGCTTGCTGATCTGTTCACCAAGCCGTTTGACGAGAAGCGTCATTTTTTCCTCCTAAGCAAGTTAGGAATGCTAGACCTCCCCGCCTGAGGTCTAGGGGGAGTCGGGAGTTCTTATAGTGTATGCATGTGTGTAGGGGGAGTCTGTAGGAACTCTGTAGATATTGCATGAATCGAGGGGGAGTACTAAGTCCTGTATTTAATGTTTGGTGTGCTCACTAACGTTCTCGGATCCACATCACCTTGGATACCATTCTTATATTCTATTTTGTAGGTGTGGATCCTCACTAAGACTTCTGGTTACTTCAGATCAGAACTCGCGCAAAACCTTGTCGAGACGTACCAGGTAAGTCTCGTTTCTCGGGAGTCGAGTGCTGAACTTATAAACTTTTTGTGAACTTGAAAGTTCAGGGGGCGGTAGAGTACATGTCTTGAACTTACAAGTTCGGGGACTAACTTTGCCACTTTCTGTTTCTGAAAGTTCAGGGACTCGTTTTGCAAATCTTGTGAAACTTATAGTCCAGGGTCTGTTTTGAAACTTTTTGAAAATACAAGTTCAGGGACTTGTTTGTAAGTTTCCCCAAACTTCAAGTCCAGGGGTGGTTTTTGCCAAATGGTGAAAGTCGGGTTAAGAGAGCCAAAAGGAGAGCCAAACACAGTGTTTTTGACCCAAACACAGTGTAAGTCGGTAAAAATATATATACCGGATTTCAAGATTAACTTTTCACAAATTTCAAATTTTCATCTTTTTCTCTCTGGATTCTCACCCGAACCCACTTCGCGCTCGATTTCGGTTTTCGTTCGTTTGTGCTCCGATCGTCGATCTTTTTACATATTCGGATTCCTGGTAAGTAAACGATCAACCCTTATATAGTTATAACATCTATATCTTCTGTTTTAAGGCCTGGATCGAAGCCTAAAAGTTTTAAAACTTACCCGAAACCCAAACTTCTTGGAATGGGATTTCGGGACGTTAAAACGATCCTTTGTTGCTTAGAAACTTGTTATGAACTAATTTAGGATGCATGTTGATAGTTTAGGGCCTTAGATCGACGTTTAGAGAACGGTTTTTAAGTGTAGAACTCGAACCATCGTCGTTTTCCGACTCGGAAAACTTGAACATTCAAGTTTTCCGAATCGGAAAACTTGAATGTTCAAGTTTTCCGCACCTGTCAACGATGAACAGTCTTTTCGTTTTCCGATTCGGAAAACTATGTTTTCCGAATCGGACTTGGTCTCGGTTTTTAAGTGTATCTTTTCCGACTCGGAAAACATGGAACTACCCTTATGGGTTTCCAAGGTTTTCCGACTCGTTTGAGAGACCAAGTCTTGCCAAATTTTCTTTTAAGTGTGAGACATTTTCCGAATCGGAAAACTATGTTTTCCGAATCGGAAAACCTACGTGTTTTTAATCTCAAAGTTTTTTTTTAAGTGTAGGAGTTTCCCGATTCGGAAAATTGCCTTTTCCGAATTGGAAAACTTGTCTTTTTAATCTTGTGCTATCTTTCCTAAGTGTTGAGTTTTCCGAATCGGAAAACACTCTTTTCCGAATCGGAAAACTCCCCTCGTATAATTTGCTCGTTTTTCGACTCGGAAAATACGAAATACTCATCATTGGGTTTTCGAGGTTTTCCGACTCGCGCTTAGTCGAGGGTATAGTCTTTTCACGTTGCATTGTTTCTAACACTTAATGTCTAGCAGAAATGGCTGATCAACAACCAATTGCTCCTACCTCACCTGTCGCCAATGCTGCTGACCTGGCTCTCATCAACCCGACTGAAATCCGCGAGATCCACCAGAACAACCAGTTCGTCGACCTGGCGAACTTCACAGTCCAGGACGATGTGGTCCTCGAGATACTCCGAGCTCATCCCCTTGCATACGCAATGCAAGCCACTGCTGACATCCCGATGATCTATCTACAGCAGTTCTGGAACACTTCACGTTTCGAGAACCGGGACGGGGTGCCAACTATCATCGGCCGGGTGGACCACACTGACCTGGTCTTCACTATGGAGGATCTTCGCAGAATCCTTCGTCTGCCTGCTGCAACTCCGGAGGCCCCGTTTGACCCTCTCGTGTCTGGACCTGAGCTCTTCAGCGAAGTGCTCGCTCTCGGGGTCCACTACACCGAAAACAACAGGCCGAAAGGAATCTCTCAGATCACTCAGGGAATGCTGCCCCCGATCTGGTACTCTTTCTTCAACATCCTCAACCGCACACTCTCTTCCAAGACTCACGGCGTGGACAAGGCATCCACCCAGTTCTGGCACGTCATCCATGCGGTCGCCTACGGGAGGCGGATCGACTTTGCTCAACAACTTTGGGCAGACATAACCACTGACGTCAAAGCTGGGCCAGCACGTACGAAACACACATCCATCCCTTGGATGCGCTTCTTCAGTCTGATTATCCGAGATCACATGAATCAGAACCGTGTTGTCCGACGCAGATCACGCCATCTCCGCTTCGAAAGCCAGCAGATCGGCCGAGCCAACAAGAAGAATCTGAGGCCTGGTCAGGTAGAAATGCACATTCCTGCAAACGTGCTCAATTTGGCAGACCGTAGGTCCATGAGTGTTAGGATGTACCGCATCTCCATAGGCTTAGAAGACACGTCTACGGACTCCTCAGAGCCGAGGAGCCCTGCCCAAGACGTGCAACCCGTCCTACCTTGAAGCCGTGCCTCTGGTACGGCGGGCCAGAGCTCCAGTGGGGGAGCATCTAGCTCGGGAGTGATGAGCGTTGACGTTAGGGGAGGAGAGGGTAGAATAGTTGGTACGTCTGCCACTCCACACACTTCTCGAGCCGGTGCATATCAGACGATGATCCAGAACCGAGCCACTCGTGCCCGCACTCCTACTGTTGTGGAGGAAACTTCTGATGCCATCCGCACACGCGAGTTCACAAGCCACTTCCGGGTGAAGCAGTACATGGGCGTCCTTCAGCAGTCCCCGATCCATTCGTCATCGGAAGAGCGCAGATCGCCGACACCGCCGCAACAGCCTATTGGGGAGGACGTGGAAGCTTCCCCACAAGAACAAGCACACGTCTCTCCACCATCACTTTCGGCGGCCGTCACTACTCAAGCAGCAGAACCATCCGGCGATCCTTCCGGCAATGACTCCGACGGTCACGAGTCCTCCGAGCACACTCCTTCGGACCTTCGTGAGCCCGATGACGAGGCAACTGATTCAGAACAAGTGGACTACGGATCCGACTCCGAGTTCCAGCTTTCAGAACCACCGAAGGGCGGGAAGGCCCAAGTGATAGATTTGGATGAAGCCACCTCTTCCTTCAATGACGACCGAATCTCCGGCGATCCAGTACTTGCCGAGGATCTAGCGTCAGACGATCGGACCGTCGGTCGTGAGGAAGAAGGTGAGGCCGAGGTTGCTACCGGCTGGGGAAGATATGACAGCGAAGAAGAAGAGAGAGAGAGGGGAGAAAAGGAGAGAGAGAGCAGAGAAAAAGAGACCGAAGACGTTGAGGTCCAGTTAGGCGAGCCTTGGGCTCAATTAGAGGAGGCGGACGCAAAAGTAGAGCCGCACAGGTTAGAATCGGCAGTTCCTCATTCCTTGAGTCCATCCACCACAGAGGCAACCCACACTGAGACTGGGCACCCTACGGTGTCTGGTCAAGACGCTAGCCGCCAACTAGCGCACTTGCACGCCCCAACCGACCACTCGACCATCTCTCAACAGATGGTCGTTTCATTTTCACACGGGGAATTAGCTCAACTTCCACCAACCACTCACTTGGAGTCTGTTGGTGTTGAAATGAGAGAGGAACCGCCCCGCCTCTCGACTTCTTTCCGTGCACCAGTAGTCCTAGAGCCAGTTACTGAGACCTTTAGGGTCATTCATTTGGATAGGACACTTTTGGATGCATCATCTGCCCGCCCAAGTGGCGAGGCCGGAACGGGGAGAGTTGGCGCGTCGAGTGACGCCCTTCGAGGATCCACCGGAAGCCCCGACACCGTCAACATTATACCAGCGGTGACATCGGGCCGAGAGAGCACCTCGGTAGGACTCTACTCGTCAACTGGAGCCCAAGTGGCACCAGGTTTAGCACTTCCGGGACCGGGTCCGACAGACTCGAGCAAAGTCTATAAAGATGCTCACGCAACATCGGGGCTTCTGAGCCTGACGGATTCTGGTGGAATCCCTAAAACCACCACAGTAACAACGGGACTTGTGAGTCCGACGGATTCGGACGACATCCTAAAAGTCGTCCAAAGCAGGTTACTCGCAGTGGAGGAAGCCAACCGGGCTCGCGATGCACGGGTCGAGGCACTTGAGAAAGCCTTGGCCGAGACGGAGAGGAAACGACGGGCCGATCTTGAGGCGTCACGCAAGCTTCAAGAAGACCGGGATGCGGAGCTCTACGAACTCAAACGGAAGATCAAGGGCAAACACTCCGAGGCTGCCCCGTCTACTGAAGCTCCCATTCCCAGGCCATCAGAAGACGTCCTCAGACTTGCCCCTCCGACTTCGGGCGACCTTCCTCCGATCCCAGGCTACGTCACTGAGGTGGAACACTTGATGCTGATCACTTCCTACACCACTCAGAACGACCGCCTGTCTGCCCAGGTCAGAGATCAAGAGGCCCAGATCGAGCTACTCCAGCAAAGGATTCGAGAACTGGAGACCGTGTGTCGGTCCCAGGCTCAGCCTTCGAAGAGGAGGCATGATGACGCTGATGACTCCGCACCAGGTCCTCATGAGGGGGAGGTGCAAGCTTCAAAAAGGCTTCGCACCGACCTCCAACCTGGTTCCGGCTCCGGTTCAACAGCTCCAGGTTCCTCAGCCGCCCCCTCGAGTGCTCCTACAGACTCCGATGCCGCCGAGGCTCCCTATGTCGACTCTGAGACAGAAGACATTCCGGACATGGGGAGTTGGCGATATGAGCGGATCCCGGAAGGGGAGTCAGTTCAGTTCCCCCAAATGACGGACACGGCTCAGATTGATGCCGTTCTCCCAGAAGCAGCACCGACGGATCCTTCAGAGTTCCAAATTCCGGAAGCAGCCCGGAAGATCTTGAGGTCGCTCGCTCAGAGTCTCAGGATATATCAGAAGGGAGACGACATTGTCCGGGATTCTGACTACTCCAACCTCTCCGCGGCATTTGTGTTTCCCACACCAGACGCTCCACGGACCATTCACTCAACTGATCCAGAAACCGCCGCTCCAACCGTCATCCAGCTCAACTGGAACCATTCAATCATCTTCCGTCCATTCCTTGAGGAATCGTTCACCCGCATCTACCAACAAGAGAAACTGCACGCCTGGTCCCGAAAGGTCTACTTCGGGATCTCTCATATCAAGACCAAGAGACGAAGGACAGCTTACGTGCATCAACGGATGTGCAACTGGGCCACTCATGGACGCCAGAGGATCCGACGTCGCTTTATCAAGGTAACTGCTATGCGCCCCTACAGACATGGCCATCAGTTATTCCTTGAGTACGATGTCCGCATGTACGGCACCGGTGTTCCTCGAGGTGAATTGCAGAACTGGACCTTCACGGAAGCTGATTTAGATCGGGTACATCTAGAAGACCTTCTCACGATCATCAAGTACCTCCAAGGCCCGATTCTCCGACCAGAGCACTACAGAGACGGCACAGAGATATTGAAGAAGTATGTCCGTCACGCAATCTCTCTCGCTCGAGTGACGGACTACCAGCTTGCAATTGAAAGCCGCCAGCCAAAAGTCAACCTGCTCAGGCCAAACCTGCTCGTTCCTGGTATCGATGCCTACATTCCGTATATGCCAACCAGGATACCTGAGCATGGGGTTCTTTACATCACACAGAAGAAGAGGGAGCGCAGGTTTATGAGATTCGGTGAGCTCTCCAAGTTCTGCGATGGGACCCTTCTTTATGTCTACAATGGCATGCAGAGTAGACTACTGGCGGATCAGGTACCGAGCCGGAGAATCATAGACGGAAAAGGAAAGCTGCTGGAGGCGATGAGATTGATCGAGAGGAAGCTCAAGGAACGGTTGATGTACAGACGGGCAGAGGCTGCAATGCAGATGAGAGCGCGGATAATCGGCGAGTGGGAGGAATACCTGCAGATGTCCAAGTGGGAGCCTGCTCTGGAGCTTCCACCACCATTCTGACTTCTTCACAAAGGGGGAGATTGTAGGACCTCTTTGTTGTGAAGAGTCAGAATTCACTATCTTTACATGCTTTCAATAGTTAGTTTGATTTACATTGTAAACAATTTACTGTTTTATTGCCCTTGTTTAGAGGTGTGTAACCTCGGGGGCCTTTATCGTACTTTTGTGTAACTTTCTCTTACCTATAAAAGGTAAGAGATGTTAGGGTTTTTATGTATTGAATCATATCACCAAATTGGGCAAACTTTCCACCATTGTTGCTTATTCAAGCTCATTTGATTTCAATCACAATCTTAGGATTTCCATCCATTTCTTCATCTATTTCATTGTTTTTGGGACAACAATACCAACTAGTACGAAATCTAGAAATCTAGAAATCTAGAAATCTATATATAGTATAAGAGTAATAAGTATGATGCATGTCGTAAGTGTCCTATTATTCAATATCTTACTTTTTAATTATTTATTTAATTTTAATCTACATTTTGCATGTCGTCTTTTGATTTTAGTATTTTTCTGTCTAGACACAATTTATATTATCAGTTCAATTAGACTTATCTGTATACTTGTATAATTAGTTATTTATTTTGCTTTTAATTCTTAATTTTTTATTTATTTTATACTTTTATCGTATAACATAAATAATTGTAGATTATAAAATAAAATGCATCAAAATTACGTTTCTTTTTTTTTTACAATGCATCAAAAGTTTGTACATTTGTTGTCATACAAAAGGTTAGTATGATGGACTTCATACATTGTATTGGTGTTTAAGTATATGCATTGTCTATTTGTCTTGGGTTTTAGCCTATGCAAATGTCTATTCTCCACTCTCGCCAATTTTCTTTATTATAAAATTAATTTAATTAAATAAAATGCACTTTATTAAATATTGCATATCACATATGTTGGAGATGTTCTTATCTATCCTTACATACAATAGATGCCACATCATATATTATTTTTTCTGTATTTACATATAACACATGAAATTATCTATCACGATTCAATTTCCATTTCCTTGTTTAGAAGCAAAGTTTTGAAAGAAAAATAATTTTAATAATTTATGTTAAAATAATTCTAAATCTTTACCTTTATTTTTCTTCTTTTTCCTCTATATTTAGAAAGAAATATATATTACTCTTTTTTATTTCTCTTTCACACTCATGTTCATCCACTATCACTACCAAGTACACACTCTAATAACAAAATTTTATTTCATACATTCATTTTGACCGCAAAAATTTATCTTCTTTTTCATTCCATCAACACACAACCAATTCATATTATTTATTAATATTAAAAATCACAATCTCATCAATAGCAACATCATATATATATATATATATAGTATTAGGTTCAAATGAGAAGTGCTAAAAAAATGAGAAGTAGAGAAGTGATCTCTACCACTCATCCAGTCAATAAAGGCGGCTTTGACCGGGTCCCCTCCTTTAATAATCTCTACCCTCCCATGAATCGCGTCAATCCTCCGTGATCGTGTCCACCATAACCGGTCAAAGCCGCCTTTATTGACCGGATGAGTGGTAGAGATCGCTTCTTTACTTCTCATTTTTTTAGCACTTCTCATTTAAACCTTTCTCTATTAATATATATATATATATATATATACATGTGTGTGTGTGTCAATGGTTATTTAAAGTAAATAAAAGGGATTTAATAAAGAATATTAATTTTAAGAGATTTTAACCTAAAGCTTTGAGAAAAAATAATCATGTACTTATCAATAGTTTAGTAAAATTATTTGGTTAAATTATAATAGTTTATAATTAACCAGTAAAACAAAATGTGTTAGATAAAGTAAATAAAGAAAAAAAAGTTAACAAAATGTGAATTATGTAATCTGATAATGAAAAGTATAAAGAATGGTGTATTTTCTAGACCATATATGTAACTTAATCAAACATTTTTTTGGATGAGTAAACACTTAATTCAACAAAGTTGGAAGGATGGATGAAAATGGAATGCAAATAAAAATTACAAGGATGAAAAAAGTATTTTTTTTTTTAAAGATCAAGGTTGAAAAGTATTACAAATATGAAACTATAGGGACTAAAATCAAACTTTAGTGTAATATTTTATTATAACCGGGAATAAAAAGTATAAAGAATGGTGTACTTTCTAGATCATATGTGTACTTAATCAAACCTTTTTTGAATGAATTAACCGCTTAATTTAATAAAGTTTGATGGATAGATGAAAATGGAATGAAAATCAAAATTATAGGGATGTAAAAAACATTTTTTAAAGATTAAGGTCGAAAAGTATTATAAATATGAAACTATAGTAACTAAAATCAAACTCTAGTGTAATATTTTATTATAAAAACATTTCCTGATATTTGTAGAGTCTTATGATGTTATAGTCTTCTTTTGTTTTAAGGATTCTTGTGAAGAGCAACAATATTCCACGTATTCTCATGCTACAAAAAAAAAAGTGAACTTCATTATATTAGTCATGGACAAGCATGTATGTACATAACTGTATCTATATGAACAACAAATGAATGATGTTGCAAAACAACTAAAAAACTTACACTTAAAGACATTCAATGTTTGGTTTGAACTCCATATGCCATATCTTGGGTATCATCTAGTGTCAATTGTCTCAATATCTGAGCGATCATAAGACGACATTGAAAACAACGGGTCTGTTTGTATGGTGGTAGAGTCGTGAGTTTTACTGCTCTGAGCGAATTTGTCCTCACGGAAGTCTCTTATCGCTTTGAATCTCAAATCTTCCGTGTAGTCGCTTGCTTCCGGGATTATCTCGGGAACATATGTTCGACCTTCGAGCATATTCACTACCTCCGACATCATGGGCCTAATCGATGGAGAACCATTTGTGCACAAGATTGCTACTTTCACCATGGTTTCTGCTTCTTCTTTGTTGATTTTCGACCCCAGTCTCTCGTCAAATAGCTCCTCGTAGTTTTTACTTCTTCCCAATTGACAAGCCTGCAAAATGTCAATATTGTTCTAAGAACATCCATCCAAGAAAAAGAGATGATACAAAACCCTTGGGGTCAAAATGGATTAATTCCAACTTCAAACTTTTTGACTTTCTAGAGATGGTTCTAATAAAACCAAACCAAATAAACACGTATGTTAAGTAGGTTGCACAAGTGGTAATATATACACAAACCTGACCTCTACCCAAAAAGAACTGAGCGGTTGTTTCCATCACTAGAGATGATTCTTATAACTACACCGAACTTTATAGAAGGGCTAGAAATACATGTTAAGCGTTAACCTTAAAGTTTAGCAATAATAGCGATTAAGATATATGAAATGTTCAAATTTGACCTCAAAACTCAAACTATATATCTAGAACATTATAAGAGAACAATATGTATCCTTTTAAGAAAGAGATATGGAATATACCCAATCTAGAAGACATATATAATTGTCACGAGCAATGTAGCTGGTGTTGTTCTTGCCGCTCACGATCTCCAGAGCCAAGACCCCGAAGCTATAAACATCCGCCTTGTCACTTAAAAACCCCCACAGTGCGTACTCAGGTGCCATATATCCTCTGCAAATAAATCAAAAAAAAAAAAAACATTATAAGCAAGCTACATATGAGAGTGAGTGCAAACAAGCAATGCCGAAATCTTTTAAGATATTCCAAATTACATTGTTCCGGCAACACGAGTGCTGACATGAGTTTGGCCTTCATCGTGTAGCCTGGCCAACCCAAAGTCTGCTATTTTCGGGTTCAGATCTTTATCAAGCAAAACGTTAGTAGCCTTGATGTCTCTATGTACAATTTTGAGCCTTGATTCTTCATGAAGAAAAGCTAAGCCTTTAGCAATCCCAACACAGATCTTAAACCTCGTTGGCCAATCCAACATCAATCGACCATTCTTCAAGCCTACAACGATGTAATTCGTATGAATATATAATAAAGAAGAAACAACACAAAAGGTTTAAAAAAAAGGAACACTCACCAAACAAAGCATTGGAAAGGTTGTTATTTTCCATGTACTCATATACAAGCATTAGCTGATCTCCTTCAATGCAACATCCATGAAGCTTCACAAGATTTGGGTGCTGTAAACATGATATCACACCAACCTCATTCAAGAACTCACGGTTCCCTTGTCTCGACTCTGATGACAGCTGCTTCACTGCAATAACGCTTCCATCTGACAACGTACCCTGCACCCCACCACACCATATAAAAACTTACTTCGGATCCCATACACACAGAACTAGTACAAATCATTGTCATTTTCTCACCTTGTAAACAGGGCCAAAACCTCCTTCTCCTATTTTGTTTGTACCATTGAAGTTGCCAGTAGCAGTTTTCAATTGCTTTAAAGAAAATGAAATCGTTTTCAACTCCATTCCTTCAAAATCTGCAAATTAATATAAATATAATGTGATGTCAATAGGAAATGTTAGTTATCCTACAATGAAAACCACTGCAAATTTTATGGGAAAATGGGTACAGACTATTTAATTCAGTCTTTTGAACAGAAATTGATCAAATATAATACCTTTATCTTTCTTTTTGTTATGTTTGAAACAACATTTCCACCAAATGATCACCACCACTACCAACACTAACAAAGCAAAGCATGATGCTCCAATTGCAATACCAACATATGCAAATTTCTTCTTTTTTCCACCAGCTGAACAAGTTTTGAAATCTGCAAAGTTGCTCCATACAAGGATAAAAAAGTCAACAAGCAACCATATATATCTTCAAAATGGCTGGCTTGTGGACACCATTTCATCTATTATAATATCATAAGTGAAGGGCCTAACAGAAAAGCCATTAAAATCATTAAGCTAAAAAGAGGTCCTAATTTAATACACAACACATAAGACCATGTTACTTTAATAACAATTACATGAAATATAGAATATAGATACCATATACTTACAAGGGTTAACCGATACAGCAGATACGAGAGGCCCGTAAACTCCTCTTCTAGGAAAACGCGTTGTCCCTTTACCAGCCCAATAAAAGCGTATTTCCAAAATGTTATTCGTCACACTTGCATTAAACGGAATTACCACCGGATTTCCCATTCCACGAGCCTCATCTTCAATATTGAAGTCCTTCTTAACAAGATGCCCCTAAATCACATACAAATGCAGTTAGAAACTTGATGAACCAGCAAGTTATGTATATGCATGCATGATGCATTTATTTAAACATGTTCATTAAAATGATCACCTGAACATAAACATCAAAGATTCGCCTGCCAAGACTTCTATATGTATGATCATTACTGAACTGTAATTCTGCAAAGTGTAGATTAACAGCATACTCCCCATTTTCCAAACAATGGCTAAAGTAGACGAGTGAAAGCGGAGAGAGCCTTGCAGTTGTGTAAACAGAAGATAAGCTTGTCGAATTGTCCAATGTTGCAATGTATCGGGTGTTTTGGAAAATGTTGTCATCCATGAAGTCCCCGGTGCTACTGAATCCCCAAATCCTATCGCTTATGTACAATCGAGATGCACTACCTTCAACATTAGCATCTCCTTCATAAAGAACATCCCCATTACTTTCTCTAACCATCAGATCATTCCCACCACTATTAACATGCAAGGAGCACCCATCTGCCATAAGTTTATATGCAGCTTTGTTAAGGGGGAAGGCCCAGGTGTCAAAGTATTAAATTGATAGACCAACCATAATGACAGTAGAAGGTTATCGCTACAACAAAATCATGTTTATAGGACGCCAAAAATGTCGACTGTACTAATAAGACTTACGTTTAAAATTAAGTGCCATATTAGCTTTTCCACAGGACACTTTTGAGAAGGGTCCTTTGAATATCTCTTTTTATTATACACTTCTTTTTATAAGAAAATTATCAGATAATGCAACATAAAAAGTTAATAGAACGCTTTATTTCAAAAGTGTGCTAAAAAACATGTTAAGACCCTTTAAATGCATCCTGTAAACCGATTGCAACGTTTTTGCATAGGATGCACACTTGTTTGGTCCTATCAACTTAAGTCCTTTAAAGTTGTCTATTAGGACGCCTTAGACATTTTCTGGGTCCTATAAACCCATTTTTTATTATAGTGTTTGATAAGAAAGAATTAAGTAGCATACACGATACACCATTGTCCTCTGAAATAGTTAGGGTCTGTTTGGTTTGTAGGAATGGAAATTTCTGATTCCCATGAGGCTTGTTGGTATTTCGCAGAACTTCGTAGGATTTTCGTGTAATCATATATGTTCTTAAATATGTTGAAACCATTTTTTGTTTTAATAATCGATTAACAAAAAGGTAACCTATTTTTTATCCTTATTTATAAATTATTTATCAAAAAGAAAAATTCAATTCCATTCCAAATGCTACAAACATAACACTCCTAAAGGGGTGTTTGGTTCATGGAACTTGAAGGAATTGGAATGGGGAATTCCTTTGACCAAATTCCAAATCATATGTTTGGTTCACGTCACGAAAATGATGGAATCCTTTGAATTCCATTGGATTCCACAAATTGAGGAATTCATCATTCCTTAGCTTAAGTAAAAGAATTGAATTCCATCCAATTCCTACCAACTAAACGCTGGGTCAAATTCCATCACATTTCATTCCAGTTCCATCAAAGTCAGATTCCTTCAATGAATTACAATTCCATCAAATTTCATTCTACGAACCAAATGCCCGCTAACGAGGTGTTTGGTTCACGGAATTTAAAGGAATTTGATGAAACTAGAATGAAAATTTCCTTTCACCAAATTCCCTAGTGATGTTTGGTTTGCGGAATGAACTTGATGGAATCCTTCTGAATTATATTGAATTCCACAATTTAAGAAATTCATCATTCCTTGGCGTAAGTGAAGGAATTGAATTCCTACCAACCAAAAGCATGATAAATTCCATTCCAGTTCTTTCAAAGTCAAATTTATTCGATGGATTCCATTTCCATCACATTTCATTTTGCAAGCCAAATGCCCCCTAATATTCGAAATCCTTCGGAATTCAAATCCCTCCAATTACAAATCCTTCCATGATATCCAAATCCCTCAGGACCATTCCATCAATCCAGATGCTGGTGTTATGCATCTCTACACACAAAAGTTGTTTCTTCACCTAATTAAGGGCCCTGGCATTCAATCTTTACTAACATAATTGACTAGTTCATCAAGATATTTAAACGAAGGATTAATTTTTGTCAACCTAGAATTAAAAACATCAACATATTTCTAAAGGTGTATGCTTCAGTAGGAAATACTTACATCTTGGACAGATGACATCCTCAGTGCAGGCAAGTATGTCCTTTCTGTTGATAACATAATTGTAACAGCAATAATCATTATTTGTTTAGAAACAAAGGAATATGGCTGAGTTAGTTCAGAAATATTCTTGATAATTTAACTAAAATAGTAGAACTACATCAATAGACATGTATTTGAATGCAATAAACACCATCTTACACTGTGTTCCCTGTTGATGAGCTCCTAAACAAGTTGACATATGTATTCCTGATAAAGTTTCAAGGGAAAGAAAATAGTTATCAGTGGCATAAATGGTGATCCCTTTGGACTTATTGAAAAACATATTACTAACAAGAAAATCATCCTTACGTATTTCGTCTGCAAGAGGGTTGATTAGGTCCTTGCCAAGTAAAATTGTTGTAGGATAGGTCACTGTATCACATCGGTTGCTTAATAACCACAAAACTCTAAAACATTAAAAGCATCCACAAAATAAACTTACACGCTAGCTCCATTTATCAGAAGTGAATCTGGTATGTCTCCACTTAGCATGTTACCAGTTAAAAACCTATTTAAACACACATCAGATTTCAGTTGAGCCATAACTAATTGCTTTAGTATTGCTACAAAAAAACTGTAGGTTACTATTAATGTCATCACACTTACACAAATCTCAAGCTTCTCCCCATGATGTTTGGCGATATTCCCCCTACTAATCTGTTAAAACTTGCGTCCCTATCAAATTGACGGTTGGATACATGTCGTTAGCCATTAGATATATATATAGAGAGAGAAAAGTTCAAATACAAACCACTTTTTGGTTGTGAACGTGAGGAAAACCCAGAGCGCGACACGTGGCATTTTGACTTACGCGACTTAGTGTTATTCAGTCTGAATAAAGCCCGCGACTTAGTGTTATTCATACTGAATAACGCTATATTCATACTGAATAAGGCCAAATCGCGGGGACAAGTCGCGCATGTCACTGAATTTTCTGCGACTAAGCTATATTCATACTGAATTAGGCTTATTCAGTCTGAATAATAGTGTTATTCGGTATGAATAAGCTTAGTCGCAGAAAATTCAGATTGACACGTGGCGCGCTCTGGTTGTCCTCACATTCACAACCAAAAACTGGTTTGTATTTGAACCCACCCCTATATATATATATATATATATATATATATATAATTATAGAGGAAAGTTCAAATGTAAACCTATTTTTCATTGTGAACATGAGGACCACTAAAATCACGCAACGTGTCAATATTCACTCCGAATATCATGCATTATTCAGAGTGAATAAAGGCACCTAAGCTTTATTCCTTCTGAATAATGCACGATATTCAGAGTGAATATCGCCATGTGGCGTGATTTTAATGGTCCTCACCTTCACAACCAAAATTGAGTTCACATTTGAACCTGACCCTATAATTATATTAACAAAGATGAATTAAAATGGTAATTGAGAAAAGCATTGTTTACTTACAGCATTTCTAATTCTCTGATTTGCCAAACATAAGCAGGTATTTCTCCTGAAATGTTGCAATTTCTCAAGACCCTAAACTCAAAAATGAAGTTTATCAGAAGTTGTATGTCTAAGCATAACCGGATTCTTGTACAGTTCAGTGGTTGAATGACCTTCTCATTATTTTCCTTTTTAGATCCATGACCTTCTGATAGGTTTAAGAATGCCTCTAAACTTTTTTTTTTTATAAGGTTCAACTGGGTTTGCGCAGACTATATCCTTGGTAATTTTTACCGATCGCTAAAGCATGCTCGCCTAGCATTAATACTCAGTGGCCCCTGGTTGCTCACCCCCAGATTCGAACTTGGGTGGGTTTTTCCCCAACACCAAGCCTTAACCGGTAGGCTGCCCCATTGGGGTTTAATGCCTCTAAACTTGTTGGAAGGTAATGATGTTTATAAAATTCACATCGAAGGTTATTGTGCAAAATGGTACTTACAGTCTTATCAATCCAGTGGCATTATCAAGTGGAGGAAATCCCTGTGCTGGTCCAGTTATGTCAGCAACCCTCCTGCAAAACATGACATAATCGGTTACACTGAAACATAAATAAATTAAGGGGCTGTTCGTTTAAAAAAAAATATATCTCTTAAAACCTCTTAAGTCTGAAAATTAAGAGGTTTGAAGACTTAAGACTGTTTGTTTTATTTCTAAGAAAAGGTCTGAAAACCTCTTACTGTCCTCTGAAATTTTAAAAGATGCACCATCCACAACTTATTTTTTTAGATGTGAAATCAAACTTTAAACTTTAGACCTCTTAAAAAATAAAGACGCCTAAGTTTTTTCCAAGAACATGTGTTACTGATATTAGAGTAGGTTCTTGACATACAAGTCGGTTAAATCCTTGAGAAGAGATATATTTGAAGGAATTGGTCCCTCCAGTCCACTTGCAACCATTTCACTGCAGAAAGAACGAAGATCAATCAATAAGAGTCGATCGCTCACCAGAAACTACAAGTCTACAATATAACTGACATAATTGAAAATTTGATCTTACAGTCTAGTAAGTTGTCTCCAGTTCTGTATAAAATCTGGTATGGACCCACTGAAGTTGTTATCATTTATCCTGCTGCATTCCAGAAGAAGCTTTTTCAGTTAGGAAAAATGGTATTCCAAAAAATTGAGGTACATGTTGACTTTCTAGTTCAAATGATCTTTGGTATGGATTTCTCCATGAAGCATTTGCTAAAAGTTCAATTTGTTTTCAAAGAAGTTGTTGAATCCCATATCATTTATGAAGTTGAAACTTGAAAACTAATATGTTTTACAGAAATTTCAAAAGTGTAGCTTGCTTTTGAAATAGGGAAATATCAAATAGCTATAAATTTGTGATAGTTTACAAATTTGTTAAGTTTCTTAGTTCAGCAAGAGCTGCCGGCAGCGTCCCTGTAAACTGGTTTGACGACATGATCCTGAAATATAATAAGGTGAAATAAACATATTTAGCCAGACATTTCGAGCGAAAAACTAATAGGCCTTACAAAGATTTTAAATTTCAATATGTCATCAAAAAACTAATAGGACTTACAAAGATTTTAAGTTAAATAATCTCCCAAGTTCAGAAGGAACAGTTCCCGAAAGCTGGTTTGCTTCAAGGTCCCTGATTAAAGAATTTGTAGTTAGACCATGTAAAGAAGTGTAGATATTAGACCATGTAAAGTATAATTTTACTTGAAATGATGCAAAGTTTCCCTTAAAAATTACCAGAAGAAGAAATAAGCAAAGAGATCAAGATAACCTACAGCTTTGTGAGAGTGGTGATGTTCCCTAGTTCAGGTGGGATTTTCCCGGTTAATCGGTTGCCGAGAACCGAACTGCATTATGGTTAGAACAAACCCTTAAGGCTCCCAAGTTAGAAAATATTGTGAAAATGGAAATGAAGAAAGAAATCTCACATTTCTTGCAACTTTGTCAAACCCCATTCTGGTGGTATTGTGCCATTTAAGTAATTGTAGGCAAAGTCTCTGTAAAGAGAAGAACAAACATACTTCAGAATTGATTTCATTAAGAAGCAAATATATCTAATAGAATGCATTTAAAGTGTGAGCTCACATTGAGTAGAGGTAAGGAAGCTTCATCAATTCAGGTGAAAGAACACCAGCAAGACTTTGGAACTTCATCGTGCTGCATAGATACACAAATGGGAAAAAAGCTTCAAGTGACATGCCAAATATATATGCAAGGAGATGTGTGATTCATAGTGTATGGTATTAAAGAGAAGATTAGGACAAGAGTTTATACATCCTTACGACATGCCAGTCACTGTCGTTGGCAACATAATCACAACCAACACTAGCATTAGCTTCCTGAGATAACCTTGGTGCTTCAAAGATGACATCAAGCATGCAAGTAACACCATTGAAACTCCAATTCGTTGCACCCATTGTAGTAAGAATACTATCAACTGCTTCCACTGAATCAAATTAAAAGAGGCAACTTTGTAAGTATTGTTGAAACTTGTATCAAAGTTTGCATGAAGATAGAGACATATATATATATATATATACAATGGTTTCACTGCAACAAAATCGGGTTTATGGTTTCACTAATAGATTGATTTGTAGGATTTGATTTTATCGGACCAAACAGTTGTCTGTTGTATGTAAAAGATCGGAATCATAACGTTTTTGGGTGTCTTAACAAGTTCTTTTAGGACACTTTAGAAATAATGTGTCCTGTTAATTTTTTAAATGACTTTAATTAGAGCATCCACAATGGTGGTTCTTCGTGAGGTTCTTCATGGGGTTTTTATAAGAACCTCAACTGTGAGACAGAGGTTCTTGTCTAGTCATAGGTTCTTATTGGAACCCAGGTGCTTGAACAAGAACCCAGGTTCTTGTAATAGTTTCTTTTTCTGTTATATAATAGTTTACATAAATAAAAATTATATTATAAATAAGTGGAGGGAAGTGAGGTTTTTGTAAGAACCTCCATTGTAGAGTTTTAAGAAGGTTCTTGGTTTGTTGAGATGGCAATGACGTGGTAGGAAAAAAATATGGTAAGTAAGGTTCTTGAAGGTTCCACCACTGTGGATATGCTCTTAGTTGAAAATATCACTTCTCACAAGTTTGCTTTATGAACACTAATAAGCCACTTTATGTCAAAAGGGATTCTATAAACTTATTGCAACACTTTTAGACAGAACATACAATTGTTTGGTCCTAGAAAGTATTCTCTTAGGACCATCCAAGACATTTTCAACATCTTATAAACCCAATTCTATTGTAGTGGAGCGAACTATATTACATAAGGTAAGGTTGTGTCAGGAATTTCATCAAACACCATATCGGTCACTAAACCGAACTAAATGAATCCATAAAACTTAACCCAGTTTCCTTAAAAGCAAAGCAGAAAGGGTTAAAAGAAGCAAATTTACCTTCTTGTTGTGGAACCACGGACTCAGTGGATGTTAACAGCATTAGTAAGGTGAGTGATAGAAACGACAATAAGGATGATAGCTTGGTCAGCTCCATGGAGATTAAGGGTTGGACGTACTTTTTGCAAAAAAAGGATTAGTTGTATTGTAGTTGATTGAAGATGAGAATTAATGAAAACACGTTAAGATTCCAAGTGGTAGTTCGTTGACTAGATTCCCATTGGATGGATGATGATGTATAATTTTATATAGTAACTCAACGACTTTGACAACGATGCTATAGTTGTCAACCAAAATAAAATACCATTCATTATATGCAAAACGACAAAATATATATTTTTATGGGTCCCTCACCCATTTTTCTTGCAAATTCAACGGACCGGAACCCGTTTTCATGTTACTTCTTTTAACAAAAGAGTTGTAGTTGTATATTTGAAAGAGTAATATGAGGTTTAATGAAATCTTTAAAACTAGGGTTAACTAAATAAAAATGTATCCAAGTTGTTATATATTTTATTATTGTGTATACTTAATTTAAAATTTTACTATTTAAATATACTGAACCTGCTAAAATTGTTATTGTATATACTAAATTACCATTCTATATATCCATTTAATGGAACTATTAAGAGGTAAACAAACAACATTTTAATGTAATTAAAATTTTATCATTTAATGTACTGAATCATTTATTTAATAATGTTTTTTAATGATAAGTTGAGTACACAATGATAAAAGGTGACAATCTGAATACATTTGAGTGTACTTAACCCTTAAAAATAAGACATAGATTTTGTAAGTGTACGACGTACTCTGATGAAGAAAACGATCTACTTTGCTCAGTACGTCGTCAGAAGAAATGATAGGAATCTCTACACTTTCACCGATGGAGATCTTGTGTGTGTACAATCTTATGTTTTTGCACACAGTTCTGAGAAGATACATGGAGAGAAGGAAGACATATGCGTCGTCATAGAGAAGGGTGGTTGAGGTCATGCGTGCTCAGATTATGTCTTCGATTTGGCTGTATGGCTCGGTCAACAGAAGCTTCACATCTCGCCACCAGTGAATCGCCCAGTTTGGATCGCAAGAAGACATCCCAACACCATCGTGCATGTTTCTGGCGACCATTATGCATACTCTCCCTCCTCCAACTGGGCAGTAAATGATGATATAGATGAGGAGGAGGGAACCAACGACGACGACGACGATGATGACGACGTCGCTGAAGAGGAAGAACTTTTCAGTATTGAAAAGCTTCCTGGGGTTACTCCTACGCCCATTCCAGGACCCATTGGAAACGTTCCAGTGGATGCACCTTCTCAAGGGGAGAACCCTGAATCACCTGGTACGTCTCGCCTTCATTCCTCTCCCTCCACTGATTCTGATAAACTCCCAATTTCAACTATCTTCTCTAAACCTAAACCAACTTCCCAACCTGAAATCTTAACCCTATTAGATACTTCATCTGACTACTCACCTACAAACAACCTCCAACTTGTTTTATACCAACCTCCTCAAAACCCATCTTCTGAACCTCAACCAAACCTTGTTAACTTTGGTTCCGTTACTGGTGACATTATTCGCCTTATGGAGAATAGTGTTTCAGCAAAAACCAGGGATGAAGTTAGCAAGATGACCTTTTCTATCACCCCTCTTAGCCCTGAAGCCACCCCTTTAAATTCCTTCAACCCTTCTACTTCTCAAGCCTCCTCTTCTCAATCGAACCTTGACCAAGCTGGTCCTTCAAACCCAAACCCTATAGGGATATCCTCTGATGAGGAATTCTCTTCTGATGACTTCTCCACACTTCCATCTTCTCTTATAACCCCTCCCTCAAATTCACCTAGATCAGAAGGTGAAATTACATCCCTGACACTTCTTCTAATATCGATAGGGATGGGCGTATGAAGGAAGTGATAGAGCGACTCGAGAGTACAAGAGTAAAAATTCTTCTTCGTACCTCTCGGGACTCCGAGTTCGCCTATCTGTCACAGGAGGAGTACCTCGAATCAATAAAGGCTCAGGAGGAGCTAGAAAGAAATAAAAGAGAAGTTTTCTCTCAACACAAGCTGCCAAGAAGCTTGCTTTTGACTTTGTCCAAGAGGATGAAGAAATAAGTGCAGACCCTCTACTTGCACAGAAGGCTGTCCTAAAAGTCTTCAACAGGAGGACTGAAGAACAAGCTGAAGAGGAGACAGAAGAAAGGAAATGGTGTAGAGACCGACTTCATCTAAGGAAGCACGATACTCAAATTTCAGGAGTCTCTCTCAACAAGAAAAGAGACAAGAGAGGACATCCTGGAAAAATCTACATCACCATCAAGAGATCAGGAGTTAAAGACGTCCAACATACTCTGGACAAGTTGGATAGATACAACTTGACAAAGTGGAACAAAATCAAAGGCCTACTTCCAAAAGCTAATATCAAGTATAGAGCTCAAGTAGAAGAAACAATCAGTGGACTCATTGCCAAAATCCAAAGAACCACTGAAATCCCTGAATCCCTGCTCCAACCTCCTTCAGATTTGCCTAAGCCTCATGTAAGATGATCAGGCGGCACTTCAACAAGGAGATTCACTCCTTGTCTTCCAACTTCAGGAACCCCTAATCTTCCTCCCTCAGATCTATCAATGCTTGATCTTTCCATTCCTACAGAGTAACTCTCCAGGAAGGGCAAGTACTAAAGGAACCAGTGCATGGGTACTGTTTCACTGATAGGTTCAATCAATTGCTCTTTCAGAGATTCAATGAACTACCCATTGCTCCCACTGACCACCTGGTCACCATTATGCTATTATCCAATAGAGACAAATCAGATGCAGACGCTTAAGTATTTGCTCGTACTGTCAAATCAATTCTTGATAAAAGAATAGCAATGGGAGAAACCATTCTTACTGTTCCTGTAAAAGAAGAAGTTCCTGATAGTTAGGAATTTTTGTTTATGCAATTATCTTTTAGTATCTCTTTCATGTACTTATGTATTTTCTTTACTCTTGTATATTGTTCCTATGAGATTAATGGAAATGCATCTTAGTGCATCGTACTTTATTCCATCATAGTACTGAAAAAGATCCATCAAAACAGTAAATGGGACATGTATTTTTATGAGTTCTATTTCCTACTGTTATTTCTAGACTTAGAATTTTTTTAAAGTTTCTAGACTTAGACAATTTCTCTGTTGTCTTATCATTATCACTTAGGGGGAGATTATTGATCCAGCTCTCCTATGACCTGATGAAATGATAATGATTCTTAACTTTACTTAGTGAATAGGTCTTTGCTTCTAATACAACTTGAGGAATTATTACTGAGTTTGTTCAGTGTTATTTCTTGTTATTTAACTTGTAGTTTGTATGTTTAAATTTCAGGATCAGGATCATGAGTTGAAAGAGTCTGTTCTGGAGACTACTGATCCTGACCATCAAGTGAAGACCTCCTGAAGACATCAAGATCATACTCAAAGAACCATCAGCGACAAGAACAACATGCTCATGATCTGAAGACGGAACTCAGTGATAGCAGGCTGCTCAATTTCGTATGACTTTCTGAAGACCATCAGGATACAGTGACCCCTGATCATCATCACTATCAGGGCATTCCTCTCTGATCAGTATCCTGATTCTGAAGGATTAACAAAATGTCTTTACCTAATGCACAAAAGGATTACACGCCTTTACTGACACAAAAAGTACAAAATGACAGTTACTTTACTGTTCCTTCCGTACTTATCAGACCTCAAGACAACTGTTTATATAAGCACCCTTTTGCACAACATGCAATTGTAATTGTTTATAGTAAATAGTACAATAGGACCCTTAGGAGTGTGACACGTGTTACACACTAGGTCTGCATGCATTTAATGCATGGGGTATAAATGGACGTGAAGAAGATGTTCTCCATACCTCTTCTTCATCCATACTTCTACCCTAATCTTTTCTTCTCTATCCCTCTAGTTCTTATCTTTTCTTAACCTTCTCACTTAATGCATAGTGAAAGATTGTAACTTAGATTGTTTAGATTAGACTTAGTCTTTTCTTTTCCGCAAACAATATGTGAATTCAAAGCGTTTATAAACATAGAATTTAAAAGTGAAAATTTGTGTGATTATATTCAACCCCCCTTCTATAATCCCAAACACTAATCCTTACTTGAAGGTCACCCATTGGGACCAACACTAACGTTCTCTGCAAAGAAGGGCACCAAACTGGAACATCAGCGTGAAACTGGAACATGAGCCTCATGTTAAAGCTGAATGTAAAAGGCTTGCCACAACTATAAAGCCACAAAACCTGAAAGATGAACTTGTAACTTTAGACTGCATCAATGTCCAAGAATGAGTTATGAAATTCTTTGTGCAAATAATTTTAGTGTTGTATCAGAATAAATATGGGATGTGGTGTGGACTTAAGGGTGTGCATGATTGTGATTAGTGGTTTTGCTTTCTGATATAGTATTGTTTTTGGACAACAATGTTAAATAGATATGGTAAGTGTACGAAATTGTAAGTTGAGCTATGTAAGTAAAATGATGAACACGTAGATGGTAGATGCCATGATGTTTTATGTCACCCAAGGCTTCCCCGATGGTGGTGATGATGTATTTGCTTGCTAGTGGTCTCTAATTATTTTGTTTATGTTTAGTGTTTTGTCATTTAATTCAATAACTAAGCTTGATAAAAAACATCTGTAAGTTTTTTTTATTGATATTTTTGCACTTTAGAATCAACAAAGTAAAACAACCATTCATGACATTCGTGTTATTTATTCAACACAATAAATTAACATATAATTTCCTTTGGGAAAGACCAAAAGTACATAACTGATGGTAATTTTACAAGGTAATAGTGTGATATTTATGACTTTTTATCAAGAGAGACAGGTAATAGAAGAAAATAAAAAGCATAATTGTCAATTAAGTTATTTGTTGCAAAAGGTTGAATTGTCAATGAATTGTCAATACTTGTTGTGGGGGGCATTTCTGAATCATTCGCCAATTAAGTTGTTGTTTGGAAAATGTGGTTCACTCATGCCGCATCGCGTGGGCACACTTCTAGTATATATATGGGTTAATTTTATATATGCCCTTATTAAAACTCAAAATATCATATTTACCCAACCTAAACTACAAATATCATATATATCCTTCTTAACATATATATCAAAATATCATATTTACCCAAATATTAATTTTTATCATTTTATAATCATTTTAAATCAAATTTAATAATCAAAAATAGCTAAATGACTATTATACCTTCGTTTTTAGTATAACCACAAATATCATATATGTCCTTCCTAACTTATAAAAGTATCATATTTATCCAAATAATCATTTTTGTCAATTTTTAATCATTTTAAATTAAATCAAATTATCAAAATATATTTTAAATAAGTGAGGGGTTGTTTGGTTGTAGCTTAATGGTATATATAGCCTATATGGCTTATTGGCTCGATCACAAACAGTTGTTTAGTTGTGGCTTAATGGGAAAAAATAGCTTAATCTGTCGGCCTAAGAGCATCCACAATGTATGAGCTCTTTATCAATCTTTTTTACGGCTTTTTTCTTACTTATTATTACCACCTCAACAATTTAAAAACCTCTACATATTTCCACTACGTGAAAAATCTCATCCAAACTTTTTCAAATTTTCAGGGTCCCACCATTTTAACTTAATATTATTTATATTTTTATTTATAAAAATAAATACAATAAAATTATACAAATATATAATTTTATTTGAGTCGAGTTTTGAGCCGAGCCGAGTATCAGGTAGTTCGAGTCGAGTCGTTAGTATCTCGAGTCGAGTTTTGACCGAGTCGATCTTGAGTAGCTCACGAGTTGTCTTGGCTCATTTACACCCCTAGTTGTATAAAATTTAGATTATCAAGAAATCCGTAGAATTCCATCGAAACATTGGGTTATTAAGAAATACGTAAAATTGTATAAAAATCTTAACTTTGAGACATTTATTTAAATATATAAATATATAATATTTTTATTAATATATAATAAAATTTAAATCTAAAAACAATATATAAAAAATATAACTGATTAATACGAGATTTTTATAAAGTTAAAATAGATTAAATACGAAAAACCTCTGAAAAAGCAGGTCATGCAGTTATGACCTATGACGCAAAAACCTACGAAAAACCTAATCCAAAAAACGTTTACACTGTGGAAAAAACCTGAAAGTAACTTTTTGAAAAACGTCTGGAAAATAAAAACCTTTGATGAGCTCCCTTTTCCTTTTATATACAACTCCTCCCACCCCCTTTTCATCTTCGTCCTGGATCCATCAGACAAGTATCAGTTTACTACCCCCTCCATGACTCCATCAATATGCAAATCTTGCTATCCTCTATCAACAAGTGGGTTTTCTTCCTCTTAATGATATTGGTGTTGCTGGGTTTTTTCCCATTTGTTTACTGTCATTGTCAAAAGATAGAAATGGTGGAGATGGGTTTCTTTTTCTTTTGAGTTTTCTTTTTCTAGAAGAAATCCCATGTGTGCTTTCCTTGTAAATGGTGTTCCTCCTCTCTCTAATATTGTTTATGAAAAATGGTGGAATCGCCATTGGTTAAGAGGGTGTTTGGGATTGCTTTTTGGGGTCCAAAAGAGCTTTTGAGCAAAAGTGTTTATTAACTTATAGCGGTAGGATGAGTTTTTGAAAAAGTGTTTGGATTAGCTTATCAACTTTTTGAGAAGGGTTTGTAGCAATAAGTCAATAAGTCACAAATTGTGACTTCTAGAAACTCCATTTCATTCCTTGTCAAAACGGAGTTTTAAAAGCACTTTTGGATTACACAAACAAGCTTATCAACATATTGATTTATTGAAGAAGCCAATAAGTCAATAAGCAGTTTTAAAACTCAATCCCAAACATCCTCTAAATGGGTTTTAGTTTCTTCATTGCTAATCCTTTGTTATCGTTGAAGGTTTTTTTTTTTTTTTTTTGGGTCCTTATTATATATCTTACACAATTATCAGGCACAATGAAGCCTAAGGCTATGTTTGCAAACGTACTTATAAGCTAGCTGGTAGCTGATAAGTTAGCTTTGATTGATAAGCTTGCTAGTAGCTGATAAGCTAGCTTATGAACAAATTATGTTTAGCAAAAACTAGCTTAGAGTATGTAAAATGACAAAAAGGGTATCTTTAAATTTAATAATTAATATTAATAAGGGTATAATTGGAAAAAACTACAATAAGCTCCTCGTAAGCTACTCAAAGTAACGTTTCAAAAAGCTAGCTTATAAGCTAGCTTATTTTTGCCAAACACAGCCTTAGTAAATTTTGGATACAATTACCCCCGAAAGAGTTAACCCAAAATCAAAGGCGCGCTCTCTCTAAATTCAAAATTTATCTTTCTCCCAGTGGAAGCCCTAGCAAAGGTAATCGCATTTGCTCATTCAAATAACCATGCAAATTCGAATGAAATTGTATGTGTAAATCGATTTTTTTGTGGTTATCATTTATGGTTCAATTGTAGGGTTTCACGATCTGAAACTGGAGATGGAAAGTTCCGATGGAAGTAACAGATCTCAGTCTATTCGAGTTGCGATGAATATTCGACCTATGATTACTTCTGAGGTTAATTGCATCAGTGGTGAACCTCAGGTATTTCACTAACCCTAGCTTAGTTGATAATTTCAAGTTAGTTCGTAGGGAAGTGTTTTTATATACTTTTGGGAAGTTTGTGCGAAAAATGATGAGAGTTATAAGAGAGTTGTTGTTTGATGTGAATCAGGTTAAAATTGGTACGCGTTCTTTCTCATTTGATTACGTTTACGGAAGTACGGGTCTCCCTCTTCTAAAAATATTTGATGAGTGAGAACCATATTCAGACGAGTAGAGGATACCAAAGACACCACTATGTTCCTGATCAAAGTATCTTTCATTGAGGTAATTGAAAAATGAGGTTTCGCCTTTATTTGTAAATCCTAGACTACTAGAGACACTTTTTTTTTTTTTTTTTTGTATTTGTAATTATTTGCTGAAATAACAATGACATTTCAGATATTTAATGATGAGGTTTCGGATTTACTGGAATCGAGGTCGACTAGGGCCCCTATTCTAATACGTGAAACAGCTAACGAGGGTATCTCCCTTGCTGGCGTAACAGAAGTTGAAGTTTCAACCACAGAAGAGATGGCTATACTTCTTGTGCGTGGATCTGCGCGCTGTGGGACTGGGAGCACAAATATGAACAACCAATCAAGGTTTGTTTTGAGGATTAATTTGCCTTTGTCAGTAGCTTTTAGTATTACTTTAATTAGGTATTTGAAAGAAGATTACCACATAAACTTGATATAATTGAAAGTGCTATGTCATATCTTCATATTACATATACTGTGAGTTTTTAAAATGTATCTAGTTATGTATAAACTTTGTCTAGACAATAATTGTTTTACATGTATCATTTTATGTATCAACTTTGCTTACACAACATTTTAATCGCTTCAGTCAATCACATGCCATTTTCACGATTTCAATGCTACAAAAGAGAATTGTTGGTTTAACAAATGGAGATGATAGCGTAGATGACGCATTGTGTGCTAAACTTTATTTAGTTGATCTTGCTGGCACAGAAAGGGCAGCAAGAACTGGTGCTGAAGGGATGCGTTTTAAGGAAGGTATGATAATATTTATCACATTTTGCACAGATATGTACATTTTCTTTGAACATAATATGTTCAATTTGCTGTGCAATTGAATTTCGGTTTAGTACTTCAGTTGCTACTATGCAATTGTATCATTGGTTCATTCACCACCACACACAGTCAATTTAGTAGACCAATGCCAGTTTCGGTGTCTAGCAAGTTGCTAGTAGCAACTATGTTTTAACTTGTATGTTAAAAGCTATTTTGATGTAGTTTGTAAATTAATGTTTTATCTAAATTGGATGTCTTCAATTGTTTCTGTGGTCTTAGTATTCATATCAACAATGGTTTTTAGTTCTTGGTTAAAGTGATAATGCATTGGGTGAGAAGAAGAAAAGAGGCCATTGTTCCTATAGAGAGAGCAAGTTAACTCGTGTTTTACAGGGATGGAACTGATATTGTAGAATGTTATCTTAATAAAAGTTTAAGGGAGTGGAAACACTCATCTATACTTCAACTTTTGAGTTTCACCTATTAAAAGACTTTTAAATGCGTTGTTTTCCAGGACTCTCTCGGAGGAATAGTAAACAGTACGATAGTATGATGTTATGAACCTTTCTCATGTTTGAGCTCTAAAGAATTGAACTAAGGGTCTTTAACACGTGACCTATGTCTTTGCATTAATATAATTCTTATTATGTTTTCTGTTCTTTTTGGTAGCTTCTGTAAGTCCAGCAGATACAAATACTGAAGAAACAAACCGTTACACATTGAACTTGCCATCGAGCTCGTAACATTCAAAACAAGCTATTGTAAGAGTGATTGCTTCCAGAGTTTGAGATAACTTTCTATTGGTTTTTCCATCATGACCGGTATCATACTTTTTCATCGTGTAGATAAATCGTGTTACAGCTCAAATGCAAGGAATGAGGAATCAAATTGATCATGCTGGACAAGATTCTTAATGTAAAGGCTGACTCTTCCACACTGTTTGGGTTCAGGTGAGATTTTTTAAAATTGTCGTACATGCAGTTAATGCTCTTAGATGCGGGATTTAAGGATCTATCTCCTGTTTACCAGATGTTGAAAGGCAAGATAAAAATGCTTGAAACAAGCAATGGAAACTTGCACAAGCAACTTCAAGAACTAGAAATCACTGTTGGGTGCTTGACTAAACAAGCAAATGATGCTCAGGTCAGTTAAAATAGATGAATCTACTCCTTTCCCCTTTCAAATTTGTTTTAGTTGAATATGGAAAAATGTGGCCTCAAAATAAGTGGCTTGATCAACCTGTTCTGACACATTTTATTATCCCAGCTTGAAAAAGGCAGACTGCTGCTGAAAATTGAATCTCTTTGTGATGGTAAACCATGGGAAGAGATCAATACTGACACAGATCAGGTTAAATGAGTTTCTTCTGGACTTCCGTGGTGTACTGTTTTGTTAAATCAATAAAAAATATCTGACCATGTGAAAGCTTTCAGGATGTGGATGTATTGCAGACTTATGTGTCAAAAAATCAAGAATTAGAAGGAGAATCGCTGCCCTTGCGAAGATTGAATACTTCAAAACGCAGCGAACTTATTGATAACCCGGATTTGGATGACAACGTTCTTCACCCAAAAAGTAGTTTTTTCCCAGAATCTGACTCTAAAGGTTCTGAAGCTGTTGGTGAGTTTCTCTATACTAATTTGGAATGGTGAGTAGACAGATTGTATCCTTGTAGGATTTTTCAACAAGTGACATTGTCAAAAGTTAGATTCCAACGCCAAAGCCAAATGTTTTTAGATTCTTTCTACTTCATCACATAGTGCTCATTGAGTATAGTTGAATTTGTATAGTTAGCATAGTGAACTTCATTAAAAATACATTTGATGTGCAATGCTCTTTGCATGTTAGGTAGCAATAAAAACATTTTATCATCACATCTAGCTTATGGAGCTTTAACATTGTTCTTTGCAAGGGAAAATTGACAACGAGCTCAAAGATTTGGATAAGAAACTTGAGCAAAAGGAGGTAGATGTTTTCTTTGCTTGCTTTATACCTAAGCTATTTGTTTTTGTCTTTACAGCCAATAGTTATTGTAAATGTGATGTCAAAGTAATACAGAACTTTCCCTGTGTTGGCTCTTGTGGACGTATGCTGGTACAAGTTAATAGGTTCTTGTCCAAATAGATACATGGCTTATCACCTAAAGTGGCAGGCACTATATCTGGGAGAGGAAGGGAGAGAAAGATATGCACCAAATACATCTATATTGTCATCAAGTACCAAAGTAAATTTAACAATTTGACGTCACCATTTCATTGATTGTCCAAAAGTTGAAATCATTTGCAGTTGAACTGAGAAGGTGCTATTTATCAAGGCCTAAATGTGAAGTTTAACCTAGAAATATCAATGTGAAAACCAATTAAGCTTAACGATCTTTGAAGAGTGTTAAACTATTACATATTTGGATGCTATGAGCGGCAGAAAATATGAAAACCCACTACCTAACAGTAAGTTGTTTCATTACCACAAGGTTTTGTTCTAACTCACATCCATATCTTTCTACTTACCCTAGGTTTTGCAACAGAAGATAGAAGAAGCTTCTAAGGCTACAAAACGATTGAAGGAGTTACTGGAATCACGAAAGCATTCTTCACGTGAAACATTTGGTAAATTTCTATTAGTTTTAATATTATCATCTTTTTGTCTTACATTTTAACCATATACTGGTGCAAACACTTGTGCAGGAAACAGCAATAGCCCTGGAGTACAGGTAAAATAATTGAACATAAAATTGATTATTTTACAAGAAACATATCAAACTGCTTTCGTTGATACTTGATATGTGTGCTCACAAGTGTCTAGCTATTAATGAGTTCCATTTATAACTCCGCTTGTACAACAGTTGTACAACAGGCACTCATGCAAGCAATTGAGCATGAACTCGAGGTTACTGTCTTTGTGCATAAGGTATGTTGTGAATATGAGCATCAGATGGAAGAGTGAGTGTCAATAATAACTCTTTTTCAACACACCTATGATTGGACATGTTCCTTTTTTACTAATAATATAAGTTGTTTTCTCACCTTAATTATTTTTGTGGTTTTGGGATGGCAGGAGGATTAAAATGGTTCAGGAGGTAGCAAACCTCAAAGTTGAAGCAAATGCAGAAAGGTGAGCAGTTTTAAGGTTTTACTGAATTCACATTTATGCTTTGTTTTACTCCCTTGTTCTATCTGCTCATTGAGTTATTTGATTTCTCTATGGGAGCATTGCAGTGATTGTTCTCAGACTATGTCACCTGGTGCAAGAAACTCAAAAATATTTGCCCTTGAGAACATGCTTGCTACTTCATCCAGCACTTTTTTTTCATTGGCCTCACAGTTGTCAGAAACAGAAGAGTGCGTAAGGGCCTTTAGTGGCAGAGGTCGTTGGAATGAAGTTAGTTCTCTTAATGAAGCTAGAAACATCATTGACAATTTGTTGAACCTGGCATCCTCTTCAAGGTAGTTTATGCTTTGAAGTTTTAGGGTTTTTTTATTTTTTATTTTTTATTTTTATGGATGGATGATTGTTTGAGAACTGTTGGTTATCGTTCATTTTGTAAAGCTGCCAGCTATGGGGATAAGGAAATTGATTGTGGAGAGAAAGATTCTGAGATAAGTTTAAGGAGAAAACAAACCATTTGATAGGACAAGTGGAAATGTAGAAGGCGGAGCTCGACAAGTTTAAGGTTCATCCTTTATTTCTTCTTATATGAGATTCATTTCTTGTCTTGAAACAAAAATAAGTTTATTTGTTCTAGGCTACATTTGACAAAAGTAGCTTATAAGTTAACTTTTGTTTTATGTTAGTTGAAAAGCTAGTTGTTCACTAATAAGCTAACTGTTAGCTGATAAACTTGCTTGTAGCATGGATGATAGAAAACCCTACAAAAAAATATAAGGGGCATAAGTGGAATAAGGTTCTAACAAACTATATGAATGAGCTTTTCAAAAATCTGGCCATATATGCTATCTAATGGCTTATCAGATGGATCTTTCTCATTAAGCTCAAAAACCAGCTGGTATCTCTTGCAAGTGTTGTTGGAGAAAAGAAGTCATTTTTCTTACTTTGAAAGTATATGTTGTTATTGGACAGATAGAAGCTTATCATGTTAGAGAGTTCCAAGAAAAAGTCGACAAATCAAGATCTTTCCGCCATAGGTGACGGCGAAGAACATGTTTACAATTTGCGACCGAAGGTATGTTTGTTAATTTTCTTCTGCTTTAATCTCAAATTCTTGCAGAGTAAGTAATAGTTTTTGTAAATTCTTGCAGGGGCATGTACTCCAAAATTCCATAGCTTATGAGTTGTTGGAAGACATGGACACGTCTGATTTGGAACATTCCTACCGTGAAGTTGACCCTGAATACTCGATGGATGCAGAGAACTGTGGGGTTAACCGAAGGACGCAAACATAAAAAAAACGCGAACTGAAAATTGTTGTTCATGCACAGGTTCATGTAAAACAAAGAGATGCAACTGCTATTTGGTTATCGTCAGTGTTCTATGTTGTGTTGGTGCTACCCCTTTAAATGTATCAACCGAGACATTCGGGAGTTTGATTCGTAACCATTTGTTTTGGCCAAAAGCAATATCAATTTAAGAAAAGCCAATCAAATAGAGGAGAGCAGCAACACCCTTGTAACTCGTGGAGTTGCATGGGTACTGCTGCTCTTCTCTATTTGCTTGGCTTTTCTTAAATTGACATTGTTTTTGGCCAAAACAAATGGTTACGAATCAAACTCCCGAATGCCTTGGTTGATACATTTAGAGGGGTAGCACCAACACTACATAAACACTGACGATAACCAAATACGCAGTTGCATTTCTTTGTTTTACATGAACGTGTGCATGAACAACAATTTTCAGCTCGCATTTTTTTTTATGTTTGCGTCCTTCGGTTAACCCCCGGTTCTCTGCATCCATCGAGTATTCAGGGTCAACTTCAGGGTAGGAATGTTCCGAATCAGACGCGTCCATGTCTTCCAACCACTCATAAGCTATGGAATTTTGGAGTACATGCCCCTGCAAGAATTTACAAAAACTATTACTTACTCTGCAAGAATTTGAGATTAAAGCAGAAGAAAATTAAGTAACATACTTTCGGTCGCAAATTGTACACATGTTCTATGGCGGAAAGATCTTTGATTTGTCGACTTTTTGTTGGAACTCTCTAACATGATAAGCTTCTATTTGTCTAATAACAACATATACTTTCAAAGTAAAAAAAACGACTTCTTTTCTCCACCAACACTTGCAAGAGAGACTAGCTGGTTTTTGAGCTTAATGAGAAAGATCCATCTGATAAGCCATTAGATAGCATATGGCCAGATTTTTGAAAAGCTCATTCAGATGGTTTGTTGGAACCTTATCCACTTATGCCCCTTATATTTTTTTGTAGGGCTTTCTATCATCAATGCTACAAGCAAGTTTAGCTTATTAGTGAACAACTAGCTTTTCAACTAACATAAAACAAAAGTTAACTTATAAGCTACTTTGTCAAATGTAGCCTAGAACAAATAAACTTATTTTTGTTTCAAGACAAGAAATGAATCTCATACAAGAGGGAAAAAAGGATGAACATTAAACTTGTCGAGCTCCGCCTTATGCATATTTGTCCTATCAAATGGTATGTTTTTTCTTCAAACCTCTTATCTCAGAATCTTTCTCTCCACAATCAATTTCCTTATCCCATAGCTGACAGCTTTACAAAATGAACGATAACCAACAGTTCTCAAACAATCATTAAAAAAAAGCCTAAAACTTCAAAGCAATAACTACCTTAAAGAGGATGCCAGGTTGAACAAATTGTCAATGATGTTTCTAGCTTCATCAAGAGAACTAACTTTTGAGTTTTGGTTAATTTCGAGAGGTTTTTTCTCGATTTTTTGGTTGATTTCAATTTTTTTGGGTTGTTTGATTGACTATGAGAGAATTTTTTGGTAATTTTGAGAGAGCTTTTAGATTTTTTGGTTGATTTCAAGAGAAATTTTCAGTTTTTTTGGTTGATTTTGAGTGAATTTTTTGGTTGATTTCGATAGAAGTTTTTACTTTTTAGGTGCACACCTTGAAGTTTTGAAAACGATACAATGACACCCTCTAAAATAATATGGTTGCACCTTCTTAAAATTTTACCCTTTGACCCATAAATTATATGGTGGCTGGTGCCACTGTTCCAAGGGAGGTCTGTTTATAAAAAACATAAACCGTATAAAGATGTGAAATGTAATAATGCTAGAAACAAGATTAGGTTGTAAGCCAATTTAGAAACTATGAAGTCATTGAATTTTAATATGTTGTAATTGCTTACCTTCTTTTGTATATCACCACCAATATTTATATAGATTACAAAGTGGGTGATATACAAATACAATTATATTCCTAACCTTAATGGCATACTACTAGTTTCGGCTGTGCTACTAGGGTTCTGCCTACTCTCTTATTTCATTGGAGCTTCAGGTTCTGTTGCTATTTGCGGTCGACTGATTTTTCGTCTGATTTTGACACGGGAATGAGTTGGATTTGTACTATTTTCACCGTTTTCAACAAACAGATTATAGATTTAGATTTCAGAATTCAACATCACCTCTCAATGTTTAGACATGAAATCGGTTCAGATCTCTTAAAAAACAAATAGCCCCTTAGTCAATTTCAAACCCAACATCTTGGGAGTCACAACGATAAGAAAGTTTTGGTGAAGTCTTCTAAAAATGAATTTGTTAGATAAAGAAGTATGTGTGCAGTCTTTAAAAATTGAATTTGAATGATAAAATGGTTATTAATTAGTTGTTCGAGGTTGTGAAATTTTTTTTTCTTGAAAAGGGTTCATCTAGGCTACATCCTTGGCAATTTGGTAATTTAAGATATGACCATGTGAGACTAAACCTAACCATGGGATACTAGCGCCTAAACTTGAACCCAAGTAGACGAGATCTTCCACCACATCCCCTAGGCCTTTTACCAGTACGACATCACTCTTATAGTTGTCATCAATGTTGTTGACTTTCCATAGAAGTGTTTTTGTATCGTAATATAATATTCAAGTTGGCCTATAGATACATGAATGACCGGTAAATTAATTTTGGAACCATAAGGACCAAACCCGAACCGTTATAAACAAAACCCCTTTTTGGTCTTAAAATTTGAACTCGTAGTCGGTAACTGATTAAAAAAGATCTATTAAAGCCTGAAACCGGTCCTTGGCTAACCGAAAACTGATCCAATGAAAGCCTACAAAAGCACAAATGTTTTATATTTAAACATCAGTTAATTTGATCGTAAACGTAAAAACAATTAAACTCGTATCGTATATTTGACCAACAATTCAAACAAAGAATAAGACTAGTTTTAAAGATGGCAAATGATTATTAATTAATGTGAATAGTTTTAAGTTTTCGAAAATGTAAAACCGCCACATCATTTTAAAATATGGTAATCTTTTATAACTTCATATTTTGAATTATAACCGATTTTCATTATTACAAATTACAAAACATGATTTGACTTTTATTATTCTTGTGACTAATCTTTCTATGAAGCATTTGTAACATTTTAATCCCAAAAACAAATAACAAAATGGTAAAATAGCTTAAATATTATGACTATGATAAAATGGTAACGATACAAAGCTTACACCAACCAGTATCGTGACTCGAATTCACAACGAAATCAAATCCAAAGACCTCGTT
>CM058040.1:81308727-81365422 GCA_030169165.1 Centaurea solstitialis | reverse complement strand
TGCTGTGTAATTATTAATCTAAATGCTGTAAGTTACAACATAAGATTGAATTCTAAATACTTCTTTTGTTATTCAAATGTGTAATTAATTAATCTCTATATCCAGAACTACAATTAACTAGTAAGTTGGCATCTCCAAGAGTTAAAGGCTCTTTGTTTTAAAAAAAAATACCTCTTAATTAAAACACTCTTCAGTCTGAAATTAAGAGGTTTGCAAACTTAAGATTGTTTGTTTTATTTTTAAGGATGGTCAGAAAACCTCTTAGCATCCTCTGAAATTTTAAGAGGTGAACCACCCACCTTCTATTTTTTAGATGTAAAATTAGACTTCAGACTCCAGACCTCTTTAAAAACAAACTACACCTTAGTGTCAACGAATTCCAGAATCATGTTCTATTTAGACTTTTAAAGTACATAATTCACATAAAAGATTTAAAATTTTATTATATTGAAAGTGAACAAAAATAAATTGAATATGCAACTCCAGATGGAATCATGTCATTAGTTGCTCTTCTATAAAATGTAACATACTGTGGTCGGATTCTTATTTTGTATAACAAGCTTTCAGAACTTCCATTTTGGTACCTTAGATGTGATCTCAAACATGTGGAGCGAATTACGTTGAACAAAATAGGAATCTGACCAAAGTTGTTGCAACTTGCAAGTTGCAACTGCTGACCTGCCACGGGCGGACCTAATTAAGTACTAAGGTGGCACACCGCACATGCCACCGTATTGTTCCTCTATCGCAGTGTCAAAAAATATAGGGTCATTAAAAGTATCACCGTATTAATTTTCTAAGTGCCGCCATATACATGTTGAAACTGCAATAAAGACAAACTTCCCTTGGTTGAGTTGGTTAGTCCCTTGCTTTTCAAAGCTGAGGTATAGGGTTAAAATCTTATTAGACTCAGTTTTCTAGTTTTTAGCTTTTAATATCATATTTATTATGTTTCTAAAAAAATTGTAATAACGAGACTCGAACACAAGACCTTTCATTTAAAAAACAAGGAACCAACCACTAAACCAATATTGACTTTGGGTGAAAAATATCTTTATATATGTTTCTTATAGTCAAATGGTGCCACTGTTTGAAAATTTCTTTGGGTCTGTCCTTGAGACCTGCAATCACTTGTCACTCCAGTGCTTTTAGAATTATTTCCTAGTAAAAAAAAAGAATTATTTCCTAGTCATTCAGATATTGTTTACATGGCAGGAGCATTTGTTGGATGTTCACTGGAAGGGAGTGTGGTGACAACACGGACACATGAAAACTCTCGATTCTATGGAAAACAGTTGATAAGTGCACAAGAAATTCTCCTTGGTTCATTACCTAAGCCTCCAGCTGCTGCAACTCTGTATCGAGCTCTGTCAAATATATATCAGAAGTTTGAGGTATGATATGAATGAATAAAAATTTCATCTGTAAATCGATTCAAGTAAATAAACACTTATCTGTACAGTAGTAACACATGCTTGTATATATGGCTCTAAAATTTACTGCATATATTTGGTATAAAGTTTCTTGCAATTAAGCAGGTCTCTTCTCTTACTTATAAGTTGGTTCAAATGGTGGGTGGTTCACGGCCTGAATTGGTGGGTTCGGGCCTACTAGGTCAAGCCAAAAAGCTGGTTCTAGCAAGCCCTACCAGGCCTAGGTCAGGCCAAAAAGCTAGATCAGGCCAAGTACTTTTTAGAACCTCGTTAAAGTTGAGCTAGGAAAAGCCCTATTGGCTCCATTTTCACCGCTAAAGTCTGGCTTGGGCTATTTTTTTTGGTTACTATAAATGGCTGGCTGCAACCGCATGTTGTGGGCTTGTGGCTCTATGCTTGTGTCCTATGTCATGTTGAGCTTGTGGCACACCATGGCTTCATGCACAATTTTTGTAACGTGATGTGGTTTTTCTTTCATTTGAACGTTTTATCTGTTAGTTTTTAATATATAACATAATTTAAATTGTTTAATATTATTAATTTAGTAAAATACTAGAAACACTAGGGGGGGGGGGGGGTGGCAAAACCTGAAATATCGAACCCACCTGACACGACTAGAAATATTGTTGTAACCAACCCGATACCACCTGAACCCTGAATCCGATATTGTTGGCGAGTATGTAGGATCAAGTTGGGTATCCATATCATCCCGACCGGTCCGAAATATCCGAAGTAATATTTTTATTGATATTTTTCTTAAACATATTAATAATATTTTTCTAAAATTCTAAACGGCTAAAACCTAATTTCTAAATTAGAATTCCTCTCAATCTTCCCATTGTGATTTACGATCTCATTCCCCACGACCATCTCAATCCTCTATCTCCGGTCTCTCTAGTCCCTACTATCTTCTATTGTCGTTGCCTTGCCACCGACCATCTTTTGTCACTGCTGACTAACTTTTCACTCCTTAGTCCACGGGTCCTCAGTTCTTAGTGGCTCAGTTTGCTTCGCCATTTAAGGCACTAAAGGTGTGTTTGGTTGTAGAAACTATTTTCATTTATCTAGAAAATGAAGTTGATTTTTCAATTTCAGTTTTTTATAGAATTTTTAGAAAACACGTTTAGTTGAAATGGTAGTCTTCATTTTTCAATTTAGAAAAATAGAAAACGTATTTAATTTTTTTCTGGAAAGTACTAGAATCAGTTTTCTAAATAACATAAAAGTTAAAAAATAGAAACTTTTTATTTTTTTTTGAAAAACTTCTGAAAATTGAATGAATCAAACGCCTATTCTAAGTTTTCATTTTCCTTGGAGTATTTTCTTGGAAAATGGAAAAAATTTCAACGAGAAAACATCCTAGGTTTCCTACTTTCTTAAACCTAATTTCTTTGAAGCAAGTACAATAACTCATTAAGTGATTGTTAATTTGTTACCTATTTTTCTATACTTAGGTGCTGTTTGTTTTTTAAGAGGTCTGGAATCTGAAATCATATTTTACTTCTGAAAAGAAAAAGTGATACACAAGTCTGAAATTCATCTTTAAAACATTGTTTGTTTTTACCAATGAATTTTAAAGTCTGAAATAAAATATAACAAAAAAATTAAAAAGTAAAAGCACTTTTACGATCTTATCACATCAGATAAGAAACAATTACAAAAATGAGAAAAACACTTTTTTTCTAAAGAGAGAATAGAGAAAGAGACAGTAGAAAGAGAATAGAGAAAGAGATCCACCGGAAAAATGGTGGTTGACATCACCGCCGTTCACACCAAGAAAACCACCGGCAACACCTCTTCCACCTCCGTCTTCCGCCGCCGCCGCCGTCTTCCCGTCTTCCGTCTCCGCCCCCTCCTCCGCCTCCTTCTTCCCGTCTTCCGTCACCGACTTCTGCTCTGCCACCGTCTTTCCGTCTTCCGTCCCCGCCCCTCCTCCGCCTCCGTCTTTCCGTCTTCCGTCGCCGCCCCTCCTCCGCCACCGTCTTTCCGTTTTCCGTCGCCACCCCCTCCTTCACTTCTTCCACCACCGCCCCCTCCCTCTGCCTCCACCTACCCTTCTTCAGCCGCCGCTCCTAATCTGAAATAGGTTTCAGCGTTTATTTTTTCACTGAATATTTCAGATCAATTTCAGGGGTTTTCAGCTCTGAAGTCTGAAAAAAAACAAACGGTCTGAAACTCAAAATGTCTGACCGAATCAGACTTCAGAGGTTTTCAGACGTTTTTTTGAAAAAACAAACAGACCCTTAATTTGTCACATACCTACATCAACTCATTAAGTGATTGTTGATTTTAGGGTAACCTAGTTGGCTAGTTGTGATTGTTACTATTAATCCTTTTCCGGAGTTATTTAATAATCTAGCATTGCGTGTATTCTGCAATTGATTCATTTGTTTATTGATTTTGGAATGTCTCAAGTTGGTAATATTGGTCAAGGTCAACAACCATCTTAAAATGGAAGTACAAAAAAGTCAAAGGCTACAAAATTAGATCTCAAGTTTGTGATCATTTTGAAAAAAAGATTTAGGGGCCGTTTACTTGAACACTTACTCGATAAGTGCTTATCAGTAAAATTGAACACTATCATTACCATATCGGACAATATCCGTTTACTTGAACACTTACCTAATAAGTGTTTACTGGTAAAATTGAACACTATTACTACCATATCGGATAATATTTTAGTCTCTCAAAACGTTATCGTATACTCGGTAAGCTCTTACCGGGTAAGAGTTGTCGATCTCACTTACCCGGGTAAGACTCTCGGTTCATGCTATCGCTCTTACCATTTCATGCCATTGCTCTTACCGGGTAAGATTCTTGTCATTTTCATGTTCGTCCCATAAGGTAAATTGACCTGGTAAGCACTTACCAGGTAGCATCAAGTAAAAGACCCCTTAGTGAGGGTCTCTTGATCAAAAGAAAATGTCAATATTGGGGGAAAACGTATGCTATCAAGGTTAAGAAGCATGACACTTCCTTCTTAAAGGATTACATGCTTTCATGCCTTAAAACCAACGACTGACGCAAGATTTTTGTCAAACGGATACACCTTTAAATATTCGCTTAGCTGTTCAATGTTTTTCTAGTGGAATTCCACCTTTGGGGGATTTTTAAGTTTTCTTGTTTGATTTTGAAATAATTTTTTAAATGTTTTGGTTGATTTGAAGGAATATTTTAAATTTTTTGGATAGAAATCGGGTAATACAAAATATAGCGTAATCAAGTAATGACGGATCTTATTGTTTCTTTGTGGGTTTAAACTGTAAGGGGAGTACCTCTATTTGATTTCTACTTCTTAAATTTACTTTTTAGAATAAAAGGTTTATTTATTTTAATATCAGTCGGACGTAGGGTGGGGAAATCAAATTTTCAAAGTTTTTGAAATGTGCACCTTTAATCCTTCAAAAGTCCAAATATTTCGAAGCACTCCTAAAAGTTTAACGGATGCACTTAACATGCGGAAAAAAAATCCCTCTTACGAAACAGACCTAAGCGGGTGCACGGGAACTCCCCGGCTCATAGGGTAGTTCCACCCTGCTTAAAGCCCGCACTCCAAAAAAACTAGACAAGCTATGTTGGCATTCCAAGTTGCCAAGTCTGAAAATAGTCATAGTGTTTTGACTAGTTGCGTGTTTAGTCAAGAGCTTGTTTGTAAGACGTCCGCTAAACATAGGATTCTGAAATCTTACGCGGATGCTTGGTATTTCGCTGGAGTTAGTAGGATTTGTATGTAATAGTACTTTTAAAATAAGTTAAAAACATTTGTTTTGTAATAATCAATTAATAAAAAGGTAATTTAATTATTCTTATAATTATTTATAATTTGTTTTATAAATTAAATATAAAAAATGTTAGTTAAATTCCATTCGAAATCCTACAAGGCATAAACCAAACATTGAAGATTCTAAATCCAGATTTTGTAAATTTCAAATCACTCAAAACTATTCATCAAATAAAAAATCTTCTATAGAAGAAAATTATGGGTTGCACATATTATGATATTTATTAGAGCCGTCGGCTAGCATCCACGAACTAACAAACTCAAACTACCTATTATCGCCACCGTGTTGAGAGGGCAATCACCACCAAGTCATGCATATACTTAAGTTATGTTTTGACAACCATAAACTACTTATTTTGAAACGATGGGAAAGCCATTGGTGTCAAGTCAAAAGCATTTTTATATGTTTATTGGGTTTCTTTTCATTACTTTTCTATTATATTTTACATAAATGTTATTTATATTTTAGATTGTCATATCTAAAAGTGCTATGACAAACTTATAGAATTTTTTTAATGTTTTAACAAGTTTTTTTAAATGTTTTAACAACTTTTGTTAAAAAATTTAAGAATAAAATGTCGCACCAACATTTAGAGGTGTATGGAAAGCTGTTACGGAACCCATCCAACTCAATCCACTAACAACCCAATTAAATTAACCTAATCTGGCAAATCGTCAAACTACCAACTAAAATGGTTGAAATTAGGTAATGCATAGCTCAATCCACCCATCCACCCAACCTACCAACCACATTTAATATTTAATCTTTATATATACATATATAATTATATATAGAGTCATGTTTAAATGTGAACTCAATTTTAGTTGTGAACGTGTGGACGAATCTCAACCCACATCTTTGGTTACACTGGACGGGATTATGAAGGATTGACGCGATTCATAGGAGGGTAGCGATTATTAAAGGGGGGAAGGGACCGGTCAAAGCCGCCTTTATTTAAATCACTTCGATACTTCTCATATTTTTAACACTTATCGTTTAAATCTTTCTCTCTCTACATATATACACGTGTGTGAAAGAGAGAAAAAAAGTACTAGTTTTTTGGATAAACTTCATCTCCATATATAAAAAACCCATCTCCTATAAAACTTCATCTCCATAGTTTTTTGGATAAGGTCTATGACAAAAAACAAATGCATAGATAGCTCAGTTAATATGTTATTCTTTGTTAGGTTTATGTTTGTGTTTCCTTTTTGCTACATCTATGGATTAGCAAAATATATTCAATCATATATTGCCCAACCCGATTAACGAGTGTATATTATACACTTGTATTAGCAATTTTATAGAACACTTTGTTTTTTTATAGAATACTTTGTCTTATAGAAATAGCTACAATACGATCTTCTTCTACTTCAGAAATATCCTAAAAACTTGATAAGAATCTTCCTACAAACCTATTGTAGCAAATTTAGATAGAATGATTGATTGTTTTAATTATCCTATATAAATATAGAGTAGTATTCCATTGTTAACCAAGATTGTTGTGTTAACCTTGTTAACTTTAATTCAACCAATAGGATTTCAGATTTTGTTTTTGTTGTGTGTTTCCCATTTTAATAGCATAAGGGTATATTGGGTATTTCCTTTTTTTATTTAATTTTGGAATAAACCCTTTAACCAAGAAACTAACTTCCCATTTGAATGCTTATCCTCAGTCTATCCCAAACCCTAATCGTGAGATTCCATAGTAACCGCCATCATCACTTGCTTCTTGACCGGCAAACTTGCCACCGTCGTTGCCGTCTACATACGCTGTTTTAACACATGTGTAAACACGATGACAACACATGGGTAACGTCGGCTTCCTCCACCGTCTACACCCCTGGCTGCCGGAGTGCACATGTGCTTCGCCGAAGTGCACCGTAGTCCGTCGGAGTGCACATGTGTTTCGCCGAAGTGTACCGGATCCGACGGAGTGCACTAGTGTTATGTCTTTGTAATTTGAATGTATTTTTGAAATTTGATTTTTGAATGTATTTTTGTTTGAATTTTGAATGAGTTTTAATTTATTGGGTTTTCCAAAAATACCCCCGTGCACTTGTGTTTATTAGATTTTTAACATTGGAATTATTCAAAATTCTTTAATTATAGGGATTTTGATCTTGACCGTTGATTAAAATAATCAATGGTTGTGATGGGTTAACACAGTTAACACATAAAATGTGGTTAACAACGGAATAGGACCCAATATATATATATATATATATATATATATATATACTTAAGACATATCATACATCCTATAAGCTCAATTTTGATTACAATACCATTTGGCTTTCCAAAGTTGCTCATGATACTGAGATTTTGATGCTCGATGAATAGAGGTAATTTTGATTCCTCTAATCTATACTATTATATAAAAAGAATAACTCATAAAGTTGATTATTTTGTTCAACAAAACCGAATTTACACATTTACACATAATATCCTTGTAATTAATCATTTAGTTTACTTTTCATTTAACACTCTTATTATATTAACATAAATAATGTAAATTACGTAAAATATATTAATATTTTTATTTTTAACAAAATATATCATTATAATCGTCTCGAAAATATCTTCAAAATGAGTCTAATATCGAATACTTTTAGATTTTAATCATATTATTAAATATTAAAAATACATATGAATTAATTTGTTCATATATTTTTATATTAAAAGTTAAATTGGTTATAAATTTAGAAGTTACAGTTAATACCCTTATGATTAGTTTTAATTTACTATTAATCCTCAATTTTTTCATGTTTCTTTTTAAATCTTTATCATATTAAGATAAATAATCACATATGAACAAAAATATGTTAAGAAAAATCTTAAATGTTATTTTTCGCATGGATGAAAAGACGATGATCAAGTATCCTCTTCATTATTGAATTTTAAATGTTTCGTGCAGCATCGCGCACGAGCAATTTCTAGTCCCTTAAAAGATATAAATGCAAGAAACAGCAATTACAAATAATTAACATGCCTACAGATTCATTACAACAAGTAACCAGTAATCTAGCCAACTAATCAGTTGAAGTTGAAAACTCCATATCCTGATCAAAGTGAAGTTGGTTGAGTTGGAACCACACTTGTCTAAAGACATCAACAATGAGATCATGCAGTCCATCACAATTTAGGGTTAAATAACATGCCAAAAGTTCCTCAAGCTCTTCTGGTTTCCTCAGTTGTTTCTCCATTATCATCTCCATCATCGACTCTCGAAAATCCTTGTGTGGATCGTATGAAGTTTTCACGACCGCAAAACTGTCCAAACCCGCCAAGAAAGCATCTTCAACTTCACTATCTTGTTTCTTTATGTTCATCCATGGTTTCTTCATATCTTTGATCATTTTTCCATCTGTTGTCGGATCTTTGTCGACTTTTCCACCATGCTTATTATTTGACCTTATGTGAAGAGATTTCCGATGGTTTTGATCCTCCTTGTTTGAATCTTGAACAAGGTAACCATAATCTTGAAAACCCTCCATCTCTCCATTGATGAATTCTTTGTTTTCGGTTCCATCGAAGATCCAGCTTCCGTAACCGATTGGAGACACGTTGAGTTTATGATCTGAAGTACTAGACAAAATCTTGAAACCTTGGTCGATTTCTTCTTTATCGAATGAAAGCCTCCAGTAAAAAGCATCATCTTCTTCTTCTGAATTAATCTTGATGTCTGAATTAGATTGAGGAGGTTGGTGTTGATGAGGTCTTGCAGCACTGGCTTTTGTGTTCTTTAATTTGGAAACCAGTGATTTGAGGAAGACATGATGATTGGAGGATGAAGAAGAAGCAGAAGAAGATGTGTTCTTTTTCTTTCTTCCCCATTTGGTCATTTTAATATATGGTTGATGATCTAATAACTAATGGTTTTGAAATGATAAATATAAATCAAGTTAAGAGAGGTGGTGGGGTACGTGGGTGGTTGGTTAAGGTAGAAGAGTGGTGGTTGTATATTTTGATAAATATATTTTGATTTCAATTAAGTTCAAATGGAAAGGCCCGCCATATATTCTGTGAGCATATGTTATGTATAACTTTTTCCATGGGCCTGCCTTGCTTGCACTTTACTTTAATTAGTTGTTGTCATAATGCTGTAAATTAGGGGGACCAAATTTGTTTTTAATTTTACTTCCCAAGGCGTGACTTAAGGGTTCAATTGTCTTCCTTTACACACACATATACATACACACAATGAACAAACTATACAACCAGGTATATATTTGGGTATTTTTTTAAGTTTGTATTTTGAGAAATATTATAAAAAATGACTATCTTCACCAAAATGTATTTAGCTTTACCCTTATTCTTATTGTATGTATCCAACTTCGAAATGTGTTATTGTATGTACTATATTTTCAAAGAGCGCTATTGCATGTAGTATACTTTTAAAAACGTGTTATTGTATATATTATACTTTTAAAAACATGCTATTGCATGTACTATTTCAATGAGATTACTTCTTCAAAATGTATCCAATTACAATGTATAAGTAATTTTAGGAATAATTCAAAAAAGTTTAAAATTATTAATTCTTAATAGATAAACTATTCATGACATTTAAAAAAGAGTAAGTTACATTTGATGGTTTGTTCAAATTTTGGATTTGATCCCTATAACAAGTTATCTTCATCGATGCTCCTTAATTTTCCATTTTCATAACACCTATGGTTATTACATTTAACAACGTAAGTTAGTTAGTTACAACCGTTAGAAAGGGACTATATATCCCACTTACAAGTCAATCTTTTCTTAAAATTTAGCAAAACTTTGAATAGCCATTTGTGTTCCCATTATGATTAAAATCGAAAACTGAGTGAAAAATGGTTATCATGGTCATTGTTCTTCGGTGAGATGATAGTCTCTTCTATGGTGGATATGGAAACTTGGAATTGACAAGTCTGGTGCATCAGACTTCCATTTCCAATTCTCGATTGAGCGATGGAGAAATGAGTTTCTACGTCAAAAGATGTAGTTGGCGTTCAGATCCCTCCAACCACGGTTTAGGTCGGATTCACAAACCAGTCCTCAATCCTGAGTATGCCAATAAGAACATAGAAACCCAGATCAAAGATAGTTTTTACCATTCGAAATTACTCCGTGAAGAGTCGATGACCATGGCAAAAAATTAATCCATAAATCTTTGAAATCTTAATGCGAATTGTTCGAGTGGCAATGGTGTTTATCGAGGGAGGGTGTAAGACACCGTCAATCCGCTTCCAAGAGTCCAAGATGTGGTGGTGGGATCTGATTGGAGAAAAAACAATATATTGGTGGGATCTTCAAATCAAGATTTTTATCACTCATAGTCACAATGGTTGTTTGAGACAAATGATACTTCCAGGTTAACATTACTCCGAGTTTCATCAGGCTTTATATCATCTTTGTATAAAATGGATTCTGATGGTTGTTTGAATCGTCAATCTTATTTTGTAGAAAGACGGGGTAAGTGAATTTGTATCAAGTTTAGGCAATTTGAATAGGTGATTTAGTTTATCCGTGTAAAGATGTTTTAGTTTGGAAGGTGTTTGAGATTTCCATTTACTTTTAGTTTGCAACTTTTTTGAACCGCAGGTAAACTCACACACACACGTTTCTACGGTATTCGGGATTTATTCGGGCACCCAATTAATCCGTGCCCGAAGACCGGCCGGAACCTTGGAAACTCTACTTGTTGTCGCGGGTTTCGGACGTGGGTAGCCAGAGATACTATCAAGTGACTCCCCATGATGTTACTTCTACCACTTAGGGTTAGACAAACTTTATTCTTTTAGATTCCAATTTAAGACATTATTCGTATGAGAAAGTTAGAAGTTGTGAATGTTAAGAGCATTTAGGGTACATTTGGTTCTAGCTCCTGTTTACCTGGAAATTTATTCAAGAAAAAATGAAAATTCTGAAGACGCGTTTGGTTCATTTAATTTTCAAAAGTTTTCCAAGAAAATTCAAAATTTCTATTTTCTAACTTCTATGTAAATTAGAAAACTATTTTTCATAGTTTTCCAAAATTTTCTAAACGCTTTTTCTAATTTTCCAAAATGATAAACGAAAACTCCACCATTTAACCAAATGTGTTTTCTAAAGTTTTCATAAAAAACTGAAAGGACTATCTTCACCAAAATGTATCCAACTTTACCCTTATTCCTATTGTGTGTATTCAAGTTCAAAATATGCTATTGTATGTATTATACTTTCAAAAAGTGCTATTGCATGTACTATACTTTTAAAAATGTGTTATTGTATGTACTATACTTTTAAAAAACATGCTATTGCATGTATTATTTCAACAGTAAATAAGTACAATATTACATACAATAGCCCATTTTGAAAGTATAATACATACAATAGCACATTCTGAAGTTGGATACACACAATAGGAATACGGATAAAGTTTGATACATTTTCGTGAAGATAGTCCAATACTGAAAATGAAACTCAATTCCATTTTCTAAAAAGGTTTTCTAAGGAAAAGAAAACAGTTTTCCACAACCAAAGCACCCTTGGGGTGTGTTTGATTGTGGAAAATTTTCCAGTTCTTTGAGAAAAAATTTCAAAAAAGATGATAATTTCAAAACGCGTTTGGTTCATTTAGTTTTCAAAGTTTTCCAAAAAATTTTTTTACTTCTATTTGTTTAAAAAAACAATTTTAGTAGTTTTCCAAAAAATTTTAAACACGTTTTCTAATTTTCTAAAATAGAAAATAAAAAGCTCACCATTTCAACTAAACTCATTTTCTAAGGATTTCATAGAAAACTGAAAATGAAAACTCAAGTCCATTTTTTGAAAACATTTTCAAGGAAACAATTTTCCACAACCAAACATGCCCTTATCAATTTTATTTTCAAACTCATCCCATGAACTATGTTTGATAAAGAATTAATCTGGTACATCTCATCTTGTCACAACCTAATGTCCATCCAAAGCTGGAAATCCTTTCTTAACCTTCTCAGGATAACTCCATTTCTTACTGGAACCTAACCTTTGTGCATAATTGGTTTGACTATGTTTAAAACATTTAGAATTGCATTTTCATAAAAAGAAATGTAATTTGCATTTAATGTGAAGATTTACATATTTCAACTTTTTGGGGCTAGGTTTTGGCTTTGGGTTCGGGGATAACCAACAAAAACAACAAACAGAGAGAGATCAATAGAGCATGGGAGAAAAGCAAAAACCGTGGGGCCCAGATGAAACCCATTAAAGTCCATGATTGAACTGTTTTGGCCATCAGTTCTAGAGATTAGGAATTGATCCGATATGTCTTATTTCAGTGCATCTTATCCTAATGTTCGTCCATTTTCCATCCAACGGTTAATAACCACTTTTCACGCTCCTGGCCAAACTTGGCCCTTCCACCGGAACCCAACCCGATGAGGGTAACAATGAGGGACAAATGATCCAATAAGCCAAGTAGATGTAAGTTATCATTATATACTTGCAACACCCAAGTTATCATCCAACTAGTTTTTTATCAAACATTGACCAACTTATTAGCTGAACAGTTAGTTTATCTAACTTTTCAGCTAACAACCAACTTATAGCTGAACAGATAGTTTATCTAACTTTTCAGCTAACAACCAGCTTACAAGCTAGTTTGCGAAACATAGCCCTAATGCCACATTATTCACAAGACCATAGCTCTATCACCTTTGATCTAAAAGCATATGTATATTAGTCCACAAACCTATGATACAGTTACCAGACAGATGGTATATATACAATTATGATGTAGAAGCTCAACTACTATGGGATATTAACTGAAGGAAGGGCGTTGATCCATACAATTAGAAGTGTAATCAGATACAAAAATTTTATACGGCTTAAAAAAGCAGGCGTATGCTTGTGCTTTACGGCAGCTAACCAAAATAATGTTATCTACAACTTTTGGTAATTAATTCTATTCTACTACTTAAAAACTTTTTAAACCGCATAACCAACAACATAACATCCTTGTTTCTAACTAGTAAAGAATTTGTGTAATATGGGGATTAGAAGACAAAAGACAACAAAACTATTAAGATAGCCAACCGTTGTTACCTCAAGCGTGACAATCTTTTCCTCTTACGACTCTTCTTCTTACGAACGTTAACGTTCTTCAAAGGCGGCACCATGGTTGCCGGCCGGCCTAACAAAGTTCGGTTCTTCTTGCCACCCCACTTCAATGGAAGATTGTTGACCACGGTGCCAATATCCGTTGACCGGTTCAATTCAACGAGTTTCTGAATTTGATCGTGGATCTGGTGCGTCAAAGCCACCGACAGATCGAGTTCAAGTGAATCGTCCGGTGGTTTCTTGAACATGGTTGCAAGTATCTCCTGATACGACTGAAACGACATCGAGCTTTGATAACCTCCAAGATTCTCGCATATCGTGTTGACTTTGACCACGTGCTTGCAGAGATTCCCTCGCAATGACCATTCACAATCACAGAACGCAAACTCCGACCCGGGATTCCACACCAGATGCATCTCGTTACCATCATTTTGGCTCGCAACCTTAGCAAAGAGGTGGTTGTCGTTGTCTAAGGTGACATCCGTGTCGGGAATTCGCAACGCACGGTGCCATGATGTAGAATTGACGTACTCCTCCTTCACGGTTTGAAAGGAATCGCTTTCGTCTGCATAACGATCAAGCCAATAGCTAGAGTGCAATTCGGTTGTTAACTTGTGCACCAACCAATCAACTCTTCGGAGAGCACCAAGATGTGAATCATCAAAAAGTTTCACCTTTAACTTCACATGGTAAGCTTCGATTGCACCGGATGCTTCCTGGCTTGCAAGTGGGAGTGTTTTCATGTTGTTAACCACATTTCTGGATTCAACAATCATTCATGAATCAGATAACAACTCCATGTAACTAGAATAACATATAGAGAAAAAAGAAATGCAAGGTTTAGTTCCTATTTGGTAATCAATAACTTCTTTTTCCCAATCAACATAACAAAAAAAAAATATATTTGCTGACATAGATAACCGTTTACAAAACGGGTACGACTAAGTGGATACCTAGTTGAAGTGGAAGAAAAGTTTTAAATTTGCAACTCGATTACATTGATTGAGAGAAATAATTCTTGGTTACAACTAAAAGGGAAAACTTGGTTGCATTTTGCCCTAACATAAGAAACAAACAGAGAAAATAGAAAAAGAAATGTGCGCTTACCAATCTTGGGCACCCACGTGGCTGTGAAATATTGCATGAAATCAGTTTGGTCAACAAAATCTTGAGTCAACTTCTCTAAGATAACAAAAGGATTTACTCCACCCCAAATGCTGTAAACTATTTCTCCCAGCCGTTTGAAGATTTCTCTTTGAACTTCAACGTTCCTGCAGCTCTTGACGATATGTCTCAGCCAAGACCGACGAACACGCCACACAGAAAATAGTATAGGACAAGAAAATGTCTCCCTGAAAAGAAATGCAGAAAACAAAGTCAAGATACACTTGGAACATCAAATTCGTTAGCCCCCACCTCCCCGTAAAATGTAATTAAATAAATGAATACATATACGAAAGTTAGGCTGAAAACTCATCTTTCATTGTGAACGTGAGGATAGCCGAGAGTCCGACACATGTCCCATTCGGTCTAAATAATGTAGGATTATTCAGATGCAATACTCATGATGAATAATACAACATTCAGTCGGAATAATGCATTATTCAAACTGAATGGGACACGTGTTGGGCTCTCGGCTGTCCTCGCGTTCGCAATGAAAGATGAGTTTTCATTTGAACTCGTCCCTACTCCCTATATGTATGAAAATCATACCTTATTGGATCAGTCTCTACAGCTGCATCATCAATAAGAAACCCATTGACCTTCCATGCAGGATCAACAGTATGAACACGAGCAAGTAGAGCTTTCATCCATTTAGATATATCAGGTTTGGCAACACTCGGAGTAATAATCCATGCTACAGGAAGTGCATGTTGTCTCGAATCAAACACAAGAAGAGTGCACAAAGGATACTGCCATCACAAAGAAAGAACAAAAGAAATAAGAAAAAAATTACAGGTTAATAGAAACTAATAAAGAAACATTCAATATGCACCTTACCTTTAATCTCTTAATTCCAAATGTTGAGTCAGCTGCTATAAGACTGCGATGTCCAAAACGAAGCATCTGCTGTAACTGCCATTCGGTTTGAATACCAAGAATAAAAGGTTCTGTTTCAGAAGAATCCTGATAATAAAAAATGGATTTCTTATTACGATCGGCCCATATGCGTACGCTTTCTTGGTCATCTAAATCCAGTTCGTGGGTGGAGCGTTTGATGATCATCCCAAGTTTCTGAACATACTGGGAAGCAAGAGAGTTGACTTTGACATCTGAACCACAGTACCTCTGAATCCCTTCTATGTGCTTCTCTAGAACATTCTCCTCGGGAATACCAAGATAAATCATCGACATTGTTTGCTGTTGGATCTCGTTGCCCACATACGGAATCTTCTTGGCGCCAGGGCCAATTGCATCTCGGTCAAGGGGACCATGGCAGATAAATCCAGACTTATTCACATGCCGTCGGTCATTGTATACTACAAGTGCAAGAGACGGACGGGCATACAGACGTTTTACTACAAAATGGCACGTGCAACCTCTCATGGACTGGGGTCTAGCTGCACGATTTCGAGTGTTGAGACGATATCTTCGGCTTGGCAATATAACTCCACCTTCTCCATAGTTTTCAGGACCAAATGAGCACCAGTACCTTTAAAAGGAGTAAAAAAAAGCATAAGAACCTTCCTTCTTTTAAAGTTTACTTACATGGACTAAATTATCCTTCAAAATAAATCAATTCCCAGATCCTCTTTTATGTAATGCCTAAAACAAAATCCAATCACCAACTGTTTTCATAATGATTAAGATGTAGCATAACAATAAATCATATAGCATAGGTTAAAGAGCTCCAAGAGTAGAGTAGGATATAATAAAACAAGATAACAGAGTTTAAGCTCAAGGTTTGGAACAATGCATCATCAGATTACATTAAGATTCAAAACATATATCTTTGTAGCAGCATCAGCAACCTCCTCCTGTCCCCTTCCCCTGGGAAAAGGAGTACAAAATTAACATCCACGTTTCTATAAAATCATTTAGATGACTAAAACTCACACTCAACACAAAAAATGTAGAGATATATGATCTGTTGAACCCTATATATGCAGTGTGATTGAATATATCAAATTGGAGAAGCTTAAAATTTAAATTGATGACAACTTACAGCCTGTATTCCAAATACTCATCGCTCTTGAACTCCAACAAGCTGCCTTTGGGACGTTTCCTTCCTCTCTCAATGTGGAAACGGGTTGGACATTCTACATTACAACACTCTCCAACAATAAATTCTTCAACTCTAGCATAAGGAATTAAGGCCACGTCATCATGATGTTCTGGAGTTCCAAGCTTGATCCACTTTAGGTCGGCAGCAGAGAAATCTTCAATCGATGGATTTTGCACAGGGATATCATGGATTGATTGAATCAAGTCCATATGCTATAGCAGAATAAGACCTGTTTAATTTTCACATAAGAAGCATCAATAAAAACATCCTAGAAAACAAACAAGTCAGAGAATATGGCAAGCTGGTAACATATTACCAATATCAACTGTATATTATGATGAATCAAGGTATTTAAATTACAAACAGAACCAACAGAGGAATCACCAAATAAATCACAAACAGCATCAATAGGAATCAACAGACTATCATAAAATGTAACGACCCCTGTATGTGTGTGTGTTTGATAAATGTTTTTGTTATGTAACTTAAAAAAAATGTGAAGATGTTTTTGTTAAACATACAAATGAACGACATTGGAGAAAAAAGTGACAATGGCATAAGTAGCAAAATAGTGTACTTCAGATATTTACTGTTAAAAAATAAGAAATTAAACCAATGTTAAGGGAGATAAATCCGTCATAGTTTACATACTGAAAATTTGAAGGCATAGTTACCTAATTCGTTAATGGGCCTACGAATTCAGTTCCGCACGGCCCGTACCAAATCGCGGTACAAAATCGATCGGAACGCCCTATGGTTCGCGATCGGTACACTGGGTGAAATCGAACCAAATCACTCCACAATTCGATCCAATTGATGTTCAATTCGAGTTCTAGAACACCAATTCGTTCGATTTCCAGCAAATAAAACGTGAATCGACAGTCAATTTCATCAAATTGACCATCGATTTCAGCCTTGGCGGGAAGCCGGGAAAACGTGAAGACTGAAGAGTCGCTGATTTCTGTCAGTAACCCTTCGATTTCTGTTGTAGTCCCTTCGATTTCTGTTAAGACTTCAGAGAAATTGCAGACTTGTTCACAATAGTCTATAGTCTATAGTTATATAGTTTTATACTTCTATACATAATATATTATTCTGATCGATCCCTATTTCGTTTTCTATAATATGGTACACCGTACCATCGTACCGACATCGTACCGAAATGAACCTACCCCCTCCGTACCCAATACGTGCACTCTAACGAACCCCGTTCCCGATCCTCGTTCCCGTACCGATGCGAACCACGAATTAGGTAACTATGTTTGAAGGTAGGCATGAAGAAAACTTGGAGATAGAAGGTTCAAGCACTATTGTTGATCAACAAGAAGTGAGGAACATGCTAAAACTTAATTTGTGAGATAAACAGATGTTATAACTTACCCACTTACAAGTATCAACATTGAATATTGATTAAGGTAGCCAAAATCACCCTTAAAGAGCTAGAAAATGTACTCTATTTGGTTCTTTAAAAACAAACTTGATGACTAGTGTTGTTAAAAACAAAATCAAAACCAAAGGCATGTTGGTACTTTGTAGCAAGAGCACCCACTACCATTCACGAGACCCTAACCTATTTATCCTACTTTGGTTTAAGCCAAAATTATGTTGAGGTCTCTTGAACTACATGCTTGGACCTAAGATATAAACAATCAAACGATCTATGAACAGACTGCTAGAAAGTACCTGAAATTTTGCAACTATATCCTATGCATGAAAAATGCCTTGAGCAGCCACTTTGTACTTCCTTGTAGTAGCAAACACCTCTTGGAAACCCTGTTCAACCCGAGATAAGTAGATGCCATGAGGATGTATATTACTTATAATCACGAAACATCATTGCCAATTTTCCAATTACCAACAAGCAAGCACATTAGTCTTTGCAACAACTTCACTCTAATATATAATATATATACCATATATATACTATATATGAGGGAAGTTAATTTGCAAACCCAAAAAAACGTGCAAAACCGTGAAAACTCATGGTTGCATAGATTAAATCAGTAAAATTAATTCATGAAGTTGTTTAATATGATGAAAATGTTTCATAAACATCAAATTTTGATGAAATTGTTTCATATTTTGGTGTTTTTTATTCATATGAAACTTTTTGTCAGCTCTATGAAACTTTTTCATTTCTACGTAAATAAACACCTTCATATGAAACAATTTCATCAAAAAATTTAGTATATGAAACATTTTCATCATATTAAACAACTCTACAAAAGATTTTTCATTGATTTACGTGTGCAACCATGAGTTTGCCCGGTTTGCACGTTTTCTATGGTTTGCAAATGAACTTCCCTCTACTATATATATATATATATATAGGGGTGGGTTCAAATGTGAACCACTTTTTGGTTGTGAACGTGAGGACAACCGAGAGCACGACATGTGGCAGATGACTAAGCGCCACGTCAGATCCACGGTGGATGACTAGGCGCGATTCATGGGAGGGCATTGAATTAAAGAGGGGGACCACACTCAAAGCCGCCACGTGTTGCGCTCTCGGTTGTCCTCACGTTCACAACCAAAAAGTGGTTCACATTTGAACTTTCCTCTATATATGTATACTCAACAGAAGAGCAAATTCTCATGATCTCTTCCCTATAAATCCTCATTGCCACCTATCTAAAATTGATGTAAACAGAAGTAATAAATAGATGAACGGATTATAAGCAAGACAAGACACAATCCAGAAACAAAAATTCACATTGGAATTGAAACATATGAAATGCATTGACGTAGCAAATACCCAAATCATTTAAAACAGGATTCATCTAAATCAATGGTCAATCCAGCTCCTAATAACGCACTTTGACCACAAAACCTAAACCGTCATAACTTATAACCTCAAAAATAAAGTTTTCGGGGCTCACACCTATCCATCACTTGGGAATTAGGGTTTGTGAATAAAAATGAGAAACTAAAACAACATTTCTCCTGTTCTTGTTACTTGGGATTAGGGTTTCAAAGTTTCATATCTAATTCAACAAAAAATTTAAAAATATATAAAATAAAAAGTATTGAAGGTTGAAATATCAGCAAAAACTTACAACAAGGAATCAAGATGTTAAAGTTGAAAGCCGAATTCAAGAAGGCGATGGAATGAATGAGTCCAGAGAGGTTTTTGGAAGAAGATGAAAACGGAGGTAAACAGAGGCAGGGGTTTTTGACAACGAGATGGGGTTTTGGCCTTTTTCATTCTCAGTCCAACAATTTCAAATAATTACACTTTTTACCCAAACTTCACTTTTCTTTTCCTTTTAATATCTATCTGACGACATGAGATGAGTTATGGCGTCCTCCTCCCCTTATCCATCCACAATAATGACTTGCCAACAAAACTCCGGCCACCACCACCACCTCCCCATCCTCTCGGTTCCCACCACCACCACCACCACCGTGCCGGCCGCCGTCTTCATCCGCCGCACTCCGCCACCCATAACCGCATCTTCTCTCCACCATTCTCACTCTCAACACCAAGAAACCACTTCAGATAAAATTCTCCGAACACACAACGCAAAATCCACCTCCCTCCTCTTCTTAACAGATAAAATCTCTCCCAATGCGTACGAATATGATGAAATATTGAAGCTTCTGGAGCTATCAATGGCTAGAAAAAGGACACCTCAGTTTCCAGGCTCAATTTACGTTCAATCTCCGGCCGACGTCGATGTGAACTCATCCTTGCCGGCAATTAAGGAAGTTTTTGACGAAGAAAATGATGATGATATTGAGGTGATTATGAGAGCACTTGAGATTAGGAGGGAAGTAACATTGGAGATTTTTAAGGAAGCTATGAGGAAAGGGAAATTTGGGATCACTTATTCTACCAATTTGGCTTCGAAATTGTTTCCAGAATTCATCGATTGCGTTATGATCCAAGCTGCTTCCATGAAACAGTTGCCTGAATTTGCGAATTCATCCTTCAATTTTCGTGCCAAAGCTTACTTAGAAACCTCCAATGTAATCCCTCTAATAAGGTAACATTGATTTCACCTTTTTTATGGTTATATATATAGCAACAGAAACTGCAACTTCTGTTTAGGCTGTGTTTGCCAAAAATAAGCTAGCTTATAGCTTATAAGCTATGGCTACTGCTATGGGAGCTTTTTCAGATTATACCATTGTTAATATTAATTATTATATCTCAAGATATCATTTTTGGTCATTTTACATATTACATATTCATAAGCTAGTTTTTGTGAAACATAATTTCTTCGTAAGCTTGCTTATAACACAGCCTTAGTGTTAGTTTTGCATTTTGCAAGTAGTTTGCCCGAAAGTGGATAGTTAGAATAGTCATTTGCTTTCATAGACGTTCTTTAGTTTCATTCTTTAGTTTTTATGAAGTGAGTTCTTCTAAACTATGATAAATATATAAACACAATTTCTTACAGTAACCTTGCAAAGAAACTGATGCATTTTGTGTCAATCAAATATGCATTAGTGAAAAGTAGATTTGCAGTCTTTTTTACCTAATTTTGTGGATAATTTAACTGTCATATGACATAGGATAGCTGTTGTAAACTATGTCTTTCTTTTTCCAATGTTAACATCAATTTGATATACCTAAATTGCCTTACTTCAAGGGAGGATTCTATAAACATATACTTTTTCTTTATTTTGTTCTTAGTGAAGTTAAAAAATGTCATGGGCAACAGAGGGGTTGTTTTATAACATACTTGGATTGATTGGGTTATGCCTAAAGTGGTACTTGATTGAATTCTCGCTAATAAAATTTAAATAAAAATACCCTTCTTTGAGTTTCCGTTATCAAACAATCCCACAATCATGTAAGATAGGTGGTCATAGACAAAAAAACTTACGAGGTTTGCAAACTTAAGAATGTTTGTGTTATTTTTAAGAAAATGCCTAAAAACCCCCTACCGTCCTCTGAAATTTTAAGAGGTGCACCATCCACCTCTTATTTTTTAGACGTGAAATTAGACTTCAAACTTCAGACCTCTTAAAAATCAAACGACACCTTATATGGGATATGTATTCTTGTAGGTGGCTGAAACACAATGGGTTGTCATATCCCCAAATTGGGAAGCTGATTTGCAATTCAAGAGGGAATATCGAGTCAATTCGGAGTAGTGCTGAGTGGCTCAAGTCAATTCATGTGAGTGGAAGATTTATCGGAGTTGCATTACTTAGAGCCGGAAGGAATATATTGGAGCGCAACATCGAGGAGTTGGATGAGATAGTTTGGTACTTGGAGAAAAACGGAGTGAGAAGGGAGTGGATGGGTTATGTGGTTAGCAGGTGTCCCGAGTTGTTGTCTTTTAGCATGGAGGAACTCAAGAATCGCACTAACTTTTACTTCGATATGGGTATGAACGAGAATGATTTTGGGACGATGGTTTTTGACTTCCCCAAAGTGCTTGGATTCTATTCTTTTGAGGAAATGAACCAAAAGGTATCCAAAGATTTTGTTTAAATGAGTTTCTTTCATTGGGTATACATTTACAAAACCATTTCCTTATGCTTCTTTTTGTTCCTAGTACCCTTTCACTTTTAAAGTCAAACAAGATACCAATGCTTTTGTTGGGTTCAAATCAGCTAATTTTTGGAACAAAGATGTGTTACAATATCTTCTCTTTTGCCAAAAGTATAATATAGCGTTTTTGTATTTATGATGCATTTTGGCTTTTCAGGTTGCATATTTGAAGGAGTTTGGCCTCGGTAACGAAGATGTGGGGAGATTATTAGCATTTAGACCACAATTGATGGGATGTAGCATTGAAGAACGATGGAAGCCTCTTGTTAAATATCTTTATTATCTTGGGGTTTCTCGAGATGGTATGAGGAGAATTCTTACTATTAAACCTATGGTCTTTTGTTTTGATTTGGAGAGCAATATAGTACAAAAGGTATGGCCTTTTATCCTTGTGCTATTTCAAATAGATACCAAAATAATATATACATATATATTTATATAACTTATTTTGACGTTATGACCTTTCTACTTGAAGGTGCAATTCTTTCGTGACATAGGAGTTCAAGAAAAGGGAATTGCTAGTATGCTTGTCAAGTTTCCTTCACTATTAACTTACAGTCTCTACAAGAAAATACGGCCCGTGGTATATATCAAAACCCTTTATCTTTTTTAAGATGTGAAAAATGTTGGACTCGGAACAATTTGAATATACGATCAGGCTTTAGTTATATTTGGTTTATGGACATAGTTTGGCTAACTTTTTGCAGGTGATATTTTTGTTGACGAAAGCCGGAGTTTCACAGACGGACATTGGAAAAGTGATAGGAATGGGACCAGAGCTTTTGGGGTGTAGCATATCGAAGAAATTGGAACCCAATGTCAAATACTTCTTGTCACTTGGCATAGATATTAAAACATTGGGACAAATGATTGCCGATTTCCCAATGCTCCTTCGGTACAATATTGATGTTCTTCGCCCAAAGTATCGCTATTTGAGAAGAACCATGGTCCGCCCCCTAAACGATCTCATAGAGTTTCCACGGTATACTTTATTTTCTAATATTGAGACCTTGCGTGCGTACAATACTGATGTCTTTTAGCTATTATTATTGTTATATATATAGTATTAGGTTCAAATGAGAAGTGCTAAAAAAATACGAAGTAGAGAAATGATCTCCATCACTCATGCGGTCAATAAAGACGGCTTTGACTTTTGCTCTCCTGAATCGCGTCCAACCGAACTTTGAGTAGTCAAAGATTGCGGCTTTTGACTGGTCAAAGCTGCAATCTTTGACTAGTCAACTATGATCTCAACCGTATCAACAGTTGAGATCACCTCTCAACTTCGTATCTTTTTAGCGCTTCTCATTTGAACCTTTTTTTTTTGAGAGAGATTGGCATAGGATCAAATGAGAACAGGTCAAAGTAAGAAAACAACCAAATCGCATGTTTTGGCCTGAAATCATGTGATTACGGAAGATGGTCAATGCAAGGGGAGCGAGTAAAGTCGCGTTAATAACATGTGATGTTGGCATGTTGCATGTGTTTTTAGTGTATAATCACATGATTTGACCATTCTCGTGTTTTCTTATTTGGTCATTGTTCTCTCTTTGTATTGAGGCACTGTTTGCCAAATACCCTTTTAGCGGTTTACAAATGGTTCTTGCAAAACAAAAAAGTAATTTTTGGTTGGTTTTCTAATAATTCGGGGATACACTTTGACCGTGAATGTCAAAAGAGTTGCTTTTTTTACTTCAAAATTACATGAATACCCTTTACACTAATGATGCTAAGCGATTGTTTGCAGCTTCTTTAGCTATTCTCTCGAAGAGCGAATCATACCTCGGCACAAGATTCTTGTGGAGAATCGTGTAAATTTCAAGCTTCGGTACATGCTCTCGAGCACAGATGTAGAATTTCATCAAAGAGTAAAGGCTGCTGTTCAAAAGCGGCAGAGGTTTGAATCTGGGATCTCAAACAACATAGAATCAGATTCTCGGACCGATGACCCTTATGAGGATGAAATCGAAGATGAATTTTCAACACTTGGAGATTGATTTTCGTTGCCATCTTACACATCTTTGTGAATATATCGTTTTGTAAGATATGATTTTGGTACAAATGATTAGAGCCAAGAAAGTTGGCAATTTAGAATCTTCACCCCCTTTCCTTGGCTATTTAAGGACTAAAATACCATTTTCTGCTCTTTGATGGCAAAGAAAAGCGATTAAAAAAAACAAAATATATCAAAATGCAACAAAGTTCTGTTTAGTTATTGTACAACATGATGAATAACATGTTTTCTCAATTGATTTAACAGAGTTTCACAACGTTCTATTTTGTATCAACTTCAGCTGGGTAATCTATTGAGTTTGTAACGTTTGATGTGTACCTGTAAATTTAAGCCGAAATAGACAATAAACTTAATATTGACATCATTTAATGTTACAAAATCAATAGATTATCAATCAAAATGAAAAAATAATAATAATAAAAAAATAGGAGATTCTGAAAAGCTTTGATTGCATTCATTTGGTTGTTACACTAAATATGAAGTCAAACAAAATTTGTTGTATTTTGGTCTATAAAACTCCTATCAACTTATTCATGATTTCTTGATAAAATGGCACAAAGAAAACGATATATCCATGGAAAACAAGTGTTACATGCCACAACTTCTACTCAAAATATCCACATCATGTAGAAGCCGTTGGTCAACTCGCATGAGCGCGTTTTCGTCACAAAACATGTCGGAAATGGATTATGAATAAGAAGACTAAAAACTATACATGATTTCAGGTCTTGAAACTAGAAACAAACCACTCTCGCTGACATCAATCTCAACTTCCACGAACCAAATTTGTTGGCTCGCTCAGAACATACTTTGGCAACTCGTACTTTGCACCTGCAAAAAGTAAACAAAAAAAATAATAAAACTGGGTAAACAATGGAACTATCTGTTTGGGAATATCAGCATACGTCCTACCTACCACCAGACCCCCTATCCTACCTCTGTTTGGCATTCGAAATACATGGGAAATTTGGAAGGTGAACAAAGGCATAATACGTACCTCTTTCATCATAACAAATGGTCAAATCAGCCTTTTGAACGATAATGCCAGCGCTGTCAACTATTGTTTGCGCAAGAGATATATCGGCATCAGCAGCAGCTCGAAGTGCATCCCAGATCTCTGTCAATCACACACCCGTTATATTTTTTAGTACACAGAATTATAGGGGTGTAAGGGGTATAAATGAGCCGAGACAACTCGCGAGCTACTCGAGATCGACTCCGTCAAAACTCGATCAAAACTCGACTCGAATGAACCCGGTCAAAACTCGACTCGAATAAAACTCGACTCGAGATACTAACGACTCGACTCGAACTACCTGATACTCGGCTCAATCCAAGAAAACTCGCGAGCTACTCGAAATCGACTCGGTCAAAACTCGGTTAAAACTCGACTCGAATGAACCCGGTCAAAACTCGACTCGAATAAAACTCAACTTGAGATACTAACGACTCGACTCGAACTACCTGATACTCGACTCGGCTCGGCTCGTTTACACCCCTACGCAGAAAAGATGCTTTCTGCCAACTTTTACACAGAAATATATAAATAACTGGAATTTAATCCATTTATATACAAAATCGAGTAGATTGCAAGTGATCACAGATGTCTGATGTAGCTTTGCTTTACAACTTCTCTGTTTGGTGCTCTTCGCCTACGGCTATATTCGGCCAAATAACCGATAAGCTAGCAGATAAACTATCGGCATCTTATAAAAACTATTTCGTTAGATCAAGGATAATGTAAAATGACCTAAAAAGGCATACTGAAGAATTAATTGGAAAAATATTATGGGCATAAATGGAAAAAGGTAAAAAGGCCCCTATTGCAAGTAGCGTTTCAATAAGCCAGTTAGCTTATGGTAGCCAAATTGGCCTTAATAAAATGACAGCTTGACCATATATAGGATCAAAAGAAAGACTTCATACAACTTTAAAAAATATCACTGAACACTCTTTCTGCAACACTCAAAGCATGATGTATGAAAGATATCACATCGAAAAGTATGCACGACTATAATTGCTAAGATGCATCCAATTCATTGGAACCCAATTCAAAGCATGATCTGTCTCCTTGGAACCCAATTCATTGCTAAGATGCATCCATTTTCGTCAACCAGAAAGAAAAGCTCACAAGTTTAGAAGAAGTTAGTAAAGTCCTTCATCTGAAAACTAGAATAAGCTAGCATCTTAAAGTAGAGTAAGTTTAAGTTTACACAAGCTTCTTAAAGTAAAGTAAGTTTGACCCATACCTACATTCTGAATATGCAATATCCTATGATATTCTGCCTTTCAAAAAAAAAAAAAAAAAAAAAAAAAAAACCTATGATATTAGAGATGGACTATGGGTGGAGATCGGGACGGGAGAAAGTAAGCTACACAGGTAGAGAGTATGGGATAGGATAAGGGCATGTTTGTTAACAGCTTTATGAGCTTAATGGAACTCACAACCTATTCGGTCAGCCATAATGATATAGAAAGTGGCTTATTTGGTGAGCTTCTAAGGGTGGCCTTTATGCCAAAAGCCAAGTTTTTTTTTTCATTCCTGCCCCTGCCAATTAAAAAACACGCTCCTTCCATCTTTGAAAAAACCCTCCTATACAAGAACCAAGAACTTTCCAAATCTATACAAACAGATTAATTCACACAGACATCTACATCCACTCAGGACTTAATGGAAAACCAACCAAATAGTTAGATGGCAGACAGAGGGTTAGGTTCAGGTGAGAATTTGAGGTAACGTGAAAAATGGTTATCGACTGTTGGATGCACATTAGGATGACATACACCGAGATAAGATGCACTACGAGGCACCGAATCAATCCCCGTATCAAGAGCCATTCATGGGTGAGCTTGAGTTAAAAGTGATTAAGCATTTAGATCCACTTCTCATGCTTCTCACATTAACTCAACTTCTCATACGATCCTTTGCTGGTGTTTTTTTTTTTTGGTCAAGGATCCTTTGCCGGTTACCAGAACCATAAGTTAGACGAGGGGTGTGTTGTTCTTACATCTTGGTTTTGTTTTTCCTGTAGTTCTATTTTTACTTCTGGTTGTTCACTCATTTTTCAAAATTTACCATATTTGTCTTTCTCCCTTTCACACCCTTTTCATTAGCCGGGGGTCATCATGGAAATAGTCATGGGGAAGCAGTAATGGGGGAGTATTTTCATTATTTAGGGAATATATTATGTTATTTAAATAGGGTGAGAAGGGAGGTTGAAGATTACCGATTTTGTAACCTATTTGGTGATCTTGGGAGATCCCAGCTTCACTAACCGCAGGAAATTTATTTTTTTGCACCTAATAAATTATAAACCCTACTTTTAATCCTAAGTCTTATCATGCACATTTTACCCCCAACCCTACCTCCGGGTGGGATATATTGGGCGCACTTGGTAATTAAAAACGGACAAAAAAGTCGCATGCTACACAGTTTTGACGATATGCAACTTGAGTTAAAGAAAGAAATTAGAAAGAAAAAGAAACAAGACGGACAAACAAATGCAGCATCTGATGGAAATCTTTGAAGAGTTGGGTTCCCGTGAGAAGTTGAGTTAACATGAGAAGTGGTTACCAACCGTTGGATGCACATTAGGATGAGATGCACCGAGATAAGATGCACCAGATCAATTTGCATACCAAGCGGCGATTCATGGGTAGGCTTGAGATTAAAAGTGATCAAGGGTTTAGATCCACTTCTCACGCTTCTCACGTTAAGCCAACTACTGATACGATCCTTCGCCATCTTTGACACCCCCAAACATTGGAAATTTTCGGTTCTTTATTGTCTGCTAAAGATGGTAAAGCTTTCAAATATGTTTAGATTGAGCTTTGTTCCTAGTGAAAACTTCCAAGAATTGCAGTGTTGGTGTAGAAAAAGATCTAGGTATACTTCTATGATCCATGTATACCCTCCATGTCGAGCATGCTAATGTTAGTCTTTCGATGCAAATGTAAAGAGCCCACAACAATTTTAAGCTTGAAAAAAATAGCCTGCGTGATTCTCAAAGTAAAATTGTACTCTTCAATGGAGAATTGATGGGTCGGTGTTTCAAGTCCTCTTTTCCTAGAAGACAAGGATCAGCCTTATTTTCGTATGAAGTTGTAGATCACCCCCTATGATTAGGGCCATTTATCAAACGCATAGTGGGTAAGAGGCTAAGAGCTTATAAGCTGTCACTTGCCTTATCGAGTGAGAATGGCAAGGCCCAAGAATCTTACGTGGTAAGAGGCATCATTAGAACCGAGAATCTTTACCCGGTAACTGAGGGGCAAGACTTAGCCTATAAGTGCTTAACGGGTAAAAGACGCTTAGGTGCCGTTTATTTGACGCTTACCCGGTAAGTGCTTACCGGGTCAATTTACATTGCGTGAACCGAGAGTCTTACCCAGTAAGCGCTTACCGGGGCAATTGTTGCAAACATTACTGTTTTGAGAGACTAAAATATTGTCTGATATGGTAGGTGATAGTGTCAATCTTATCGGTAAGCATACCGTGTAAGTGTTTTAAGTAAACGGCCCCTTAACCCGATAAGGCAAGTCACTGTGGTTCCTCTTGCTGGTAAGCACTTGGTAAACAACCCCTTAGTAAATGCTGATAAGAAGTTCGAAGCCTCTAAGACATTCGGAAAGCTAGAAACCCCATGCGTAACCTATCATGTGGCTACCAACAATGCTGCTTCTTTGAAGGAAAAACTTGTAATAATAACTTCAAAGACTGATTCCAACCAGATATGGCTACCTGATCTATCATATTCGAGCTAAAAGAGAGTTATCGAACACAAAGGCAAATGAACCACATTTTTAACATAAAGATCACCTTTTCTGCCACCATAATGTGGAGCAGTATCCCAAAATTCATCACGCATCTGTTTAAGCTGCTCCCCGGTTACTGGTTCTGAATGCTTCCATGGCTTTGGTTTTGTTATCTTCTTAATAGGTTCTGCAACAACATAAATTAATGAAAAAAATTCAAAGCGAACACATATTGAAATGCATTACAGAAGTCCCAATGGAAAGCAGATCACAGAAACCTTAACACAAGCTAGTAATGTCAACAAGTTATTTAAATATGCCGACAACATATTTCAAACAAGTGCATGTAAAAGAGAAAATTTCTGTTTGTTTTTTATTATTCACCACCTTTGTTATCATAAAATTGACCACAAATTTTTGTCCCATGATATTATCAATATATGCCTCAACACAGTTTTTATGAAGTCTTTGACGTGCGACTTGTGTTTAACAATTACCAAATAAGGAATCTTGTGAACCATCAATAATTTCTATTTATATTAATGGACAAATAAGTGATTTTTAGCTTGAAAATTGGATATGATAGAAATAATGCAAGTTAAATGGGACATGCCAAATGAATATTGTTGCAATTTACTAGCTGAAGGAATACTATGAAGTGTTCATGAGATGTTAGCAGGGCTGTTTAGTTCATTATGTTAGATAAGAATTTCATTCACAATATAACCTTCTAACAAGTTTAGTGACATTCTTGTGTATCTAAGTGGCATTCTTCTATTAAACGGTGGCATTCTCAAACCTATCATCAGAAGGTCATGGATTTAAAAGGAACTTGTCAAAGAGTCAATTAACCAAACAAAGAGTTACATTATTGCCAATTGAACTACCACCCCCTTATTCTAGTGCCTTTGTCCTCCTTACCTACTTTACCATGTTATAAGATGAACCCAACCTTTATGAGTGTTGATCGACTTTATGAACGGGTAGTCATGTCTTTTAGCCTAAGCAATGGACCCAGTACCTTTTTGAGGTCTACGAATCAGGTATTTAAGCCATTTTATGGTAGTTTACTCTGATGACATTCTCGTCTATAGTAAGACATGGGAGGAACACCTTCTTCATCAAGTATAAAAGCCTTAAGTCGTGAGAAACTTTAGGCACCCATGAAGAAGTGGAGCCTTTGCCAGGTCATATTCTCCAGGTTCTTGGTTTCAAATGATCATGTCATAGTAGACCCAAAGAAAGTTAGAGCCATTAGAAAAAATCCCAAACTTTGTAACATCCATGAAGCATGAAGTTTCCATGGAACTGGTATGTTTTATAGGAGGTCAATTAGATGGTCTCATGTCCACATCGCTGATAGTCTCATGAAGAGGAGGGAGGTTGACATGGTCCAACTGTCCAAGACATTGACTGAGGCCTTCTTTCAGAGCTCAGAGAGAGGGAGAGAGAGAGATAGAGAGAGTCCGATGTTATTGCACTTTGATACTTTACCAAGGTCTTTCAAGTAATATCTCTAGAGTAGGCGCTCTAAGAGGGATGTGTTCTTAGTCAATTAACATATGCTCAAGAGTTTTATGTCATAGTAAAAGCCCCTAGGAGTAGGATTTGGCATCATTATCTGCTGCCTATGGAATTCATTCGTATTGTGCTCCTAACGTCAAGCCCTTGAGTACTTGAGTTCATACATTGTTGTATTTAAAGATTATATACTTGAAAAAAGCAGACATATCAATTGTAAATAAGGAAAGACTCCTGTCAGAAATTGGAGTAGAATCAATATGATTTCAACATCTTTAAGCCCTATCAGATTGTGTGTAATTCAGACATACATTTTGGAGTTGATGGATTGTCAGTCTCCTGATTGTTTAATGTCAAATTTCAATAGCAACCAACCATAAGGTAACTTATTTATTGGTAAGCCATAAGATACTAGTTGTTGAATCATTACTTGATCTAGTTTTTCAATAAGCTCTAGTGGCCTGCTTTTCCAATTAATAAAAGATATTTCATGAAAGAAAGCAACAGGAAAAAACCCAAATATCAATCACATGAAATAAAACCCATTCGCATCATAAATCGATTAACATATATTCATAGTGAATAGAGACATGAATAAAATGGTGAAAATTGGAGTGTATACCGTCCCCGTTGGCACTCGTTGATCCAGAACAACCCATGCTGATAGCTGTGGTGATCTCTCTCTCTCCTAAGAAAATATATATATATATATATATGTAAATCCAAATGGGTTTGGTTTTATAAAACACTGATTTCTTCAATGAATCAATGATTGGTGGTGGGTGTATATATACAAAGGAAGGAAGGGAGATGGGAGTCCACTTTGTTTCTCAGCATTGAAATCCCAACCGGAGGAGATGCTTGCTTTACCAGAATATAAGATATTATTAATTGGAATTAAAATATCATTTATAAATGGGGTAATTTCATATATACCCTTAATAAGCCTCAAAATATCATATTTACCCAACTTAAATTACAAATATCATATATACCCTTGTTAACCCATGAAAATATCAACTTTACCCAAATCACTATTTTTTTAAAAAAATTTAATCATTTTTTAGTATTAAAAATTCTAATATGTAATGGTTTGACATAATTGCCCCTCTAGACTAATTAATTACTTTTCAGTTATGGTAATTAAACTTCTCTTCTCCGACATTGAGCGACGTTTTGCATACCGACGACTTCTTACCGGACGCCGACTTCTACGTGGTCGGATTCTCGCCGGACGCCGACTTCTGTGCCGTCGGACTTCACGCCGGACGTCGGCTTCTATGTCGTCGGATTCTCGTCGGACGCCGGCTTCTGTGTCGTCGGACTTTTCCATATTTGTTTATAGAACACAATGTCAAATTGAAATACAATCGTGTTGAGAAATGAGGTTTCCCCAAAATTTTAATTTAAACTTCTTGAATTCATAGATTTCAGAAGAAATCAACAATATCAACATCAAATCATGTTGAATTTCATACGTTTTACACCCAAAAAATTTCAGATTCTAAGCTGGTTCCAGGAAATCCATAATGAATTCAATATAATTTCAGTTGGTTAATTCGTACACGCCATTATCGCAATTCATAGTTGAAGAACTGTATATATTATATATATATATATATATGCATACAAATATAGAGGTGTTGAATGGAGAATAATTATAATAATTCATCTCAATATAATCCTTACCCTCCATATGGTTACCATCCAAATTCAGCTTCATATCCTCCATATCCTCAACCATATCCATATCAAACACCAGCACCGCCACTGCCAGCAGGGACACCGCCGGTGTCGCCACTACATTCAGGCTAAATGATCCGTTTAGCTCGTAGGTGGATTGTCTTACTATCCAGTTCGGGTTGTATCGGGTTGATTTTAATGTTCAGTTCGACGTTGGTTCGGGTGTTCTGCAGAGCAGAGGATCCTGGGTCAGGTTCGAGTTTTGGGCTGTTGGTTCAGGTTCGAGTTTCGGCGAGGTAGTGTCCTGGGTCGATTTACTCCTCGTTAACCCAAGCCTCTACTCTTCACTGCCGGCTGTTCCGATTCAGCTCAATAGCTGGTTGAGTTATGTCCGCAATGCAGTCTTCGGGTAATCGGGTTAGTGTTCAGACTTCAGATGGCGTTTTCGGGTAGTCCTGTGCTGTGTAGTGCCTGTGTTTAGCTTAATTGGTTTTTGGTTTTTTTATTCTCTGTTTCTAGGTGGGTAGCTTTTGCTACTCTATTTCTATTAAGTGTATGGATGTTTTGGTTGGTATTGGATAATAAAAGTGGTGCTACGGTTCAAATAAAAATCATTTGATGGATATGATATTTTCATAGATTAATAAAGGGTATATATGGTATATGTAATTTAAGTTGGTCAAATATGATATTTTGAATCTTAATAGAAAGGGGTAAAATAGTCATTTATTTGTTTTTTATAATTAAAAATTGAAAAAAATGACTATTTGGGCAAATTTGATATTTTAATAGGTTAATAAGGGTATACATGATATTTATAATTTAAGTTGGGCAAATATGATATTTTGAGTTTTATTAAGGGCATGCATGAAATTACCCCTTTATAAATTATAAAAAGAGTAAATTACAGATTTGGTCCCTGTGGTTTGGGTCAAATTACGATGAAGGTCCCTGAACCCTAATTTTCATGCCTACGGTCCCTGTGGTTTGTATTTCGTTACGATCGTGGTCCCTTGCCCTAACTTCCATCCAAAACAGGTGTTAAAAAAGGTGTAAAAGACGAAAATACCCCTTAATATAAATATAACCCTTCCACTTCCCCTCTTCCCCAACCCCAAATCCAAACCCACCCCAAACCCTAGAAATGCAGCAGCCTCAGCCGCCGGCCACTTCCACCGCCGGCCACCTCCTACCTCACACCACCAGCCTCCCCCGCTGTTGTTCATGCCGCCCGTTTCCACCGCCATTCACGCCCCCTGCTTCACTCCCCCTACCTCACTTCCATCTCCACCGTCGCAGCTACAAGCACCACTGTTGCTACAACCATCCTCTATAATCGCCGCCACGATGAAAAACCACCACTCCGTCGCAGCTACAACAACCAGATCTGTGGCATGACGAAATGGTAAGTCGATTTCAACCAGATCTGTGACGTGACAAAATGGTAAGTCGATTTCATCTGAAGGTGGCTAGCAGTGGTGGTGGTCGGATCTGGTGTTGGTGGTCGTTGGTGGTTGTGGTGTTGGTGGGTTGAAGGTGGTGGTGGTGGTGGTGGGTGTTGGTGTTGGTGGGTTGAAGGTGATGTTGGTGGTGGTGGGTTGAAGGTGGTGTTGGGTGTTGGTGTTGGTGTTGGTGGGTTGAAGGTGGTGGTGGTGGTAGTGGTGGTGGTGGTGGTCGGATCTGGTGGTGGGTGTTGGTGGGTTGAAGGTGGTGATGGTGGGTGTTGGTGGGTGTTGGTGGTGGTGGGTTGAAGGTGGTGGTGGTGGGTTGAAGGTGATGGTTGTGGTGGCGGGTTGAAGGTGGTGGTGGTGGGTTGAAGGTGGTGGTGGGTGTTGGTGTTGGTGGATTGAAGGTGGTGGTGGTGGTGGTGGTGGGTTAATGGTGGTGGTGGTGGGTTAATGGTGGTGGTGGTGGGTGTTGGTGTTGAAGGTGGTGGTGGTGGTGGGTGTTGGTGTTGAAGGTGGTGGTGGTGGGTGTTGGTGTTGGTGTGTTGAAGGTGGTGGTGGTAGGTGTTGGTGTTAGTGTGTTGAAGGTGGTGGTGGTGGGTGTTGGTGGTGTTAGGTGGTGGTGGTTGTTGGTGGTGGTGGGAGTTGGTGGTATTAGGTGGTGGTATTAGGTGGTGGGTGCTGGTGGTATTGTGTTAGGGAAAAAGATAGAAAAATGTTAATAGAAAACAAAACAAAATTATGTAAAGACCAAAATACCTCTGCCGTAACGGAGCTTTTTAACGAACGTTAGGGCAAGGGACCACGATCGTAACTAAATACAAACCACAAGGACCGTAGGCATGAAAATTAGGGTTCAGGGACCTCCATCGTAATTTGGCCCAAACCACAGGGACCAAATATGTAATTTACTCTTATAAAAATTATCACTTGAAACTCAAGTTTCTTTCACAAATATGTTATTTGTATGAGTGGACTCTAAGTCTGATAAATCCAATTTATCTCTAATTGGGTGTGTAGCAGTATGACCCACTAGTGTCTTATAACGTTGGACACTGTAAACCCTTTTACTGTTACTGTCTTGCACATAATCTTTACAAGAATTTGATCCTAACGATTAGCCTTCCTGCTTGAAGAACTTTAATTGCATTATTTCCTTTTAAGGGAGACGTATCACTCGTAAGTGATTGCACGTTATGCACATTTGTGGTGCAAATCATGCGCATTTCAAGTGCAAATCATGCATAACTCAAGTCATAATCGAAATTAATCTTTCACACTAAAAATACCTGACATGATTTGAATTGCATATCGAAAGTTTTAAGGCTTTTCGGAATAATGACTGTAAGAAGTATTCTGCATTTATAGCTAAAGCATAAGAAGTCGAGTGTTTTAATCTTACACTCTGCGACTAAGGCTTTCGAGTGAATATAATTCTTTAGATCGTGCGATTAAGCATTTTTTTCTATTATAACTATGACAATTTAAGAACACCTAGTTATATGTAAAAAGTAGAGAGAATTCGCTTCAGATGTTGTATATATTGAATGATCAAAAGCATACAGATTACAAAGGGAAACCTTCTATTTATACATTCAAATAACTAACTAACTCTCTAAGATCAGGACACGTGGTGCAATCTCACGCGTCAAAAGGAAGTCGGTTAATTGAATGCACATGATGAGCACGTGATGTGAAATCCCTTAAAATTTTACAAGTCTTCATGTCTAAGAGGACTCAAGCCTCAGTCTCTGTGACACCCCACAGAGCCTCTGTAGGCTTCTCCTTATATCTCCCTTGGTTTTTTGTCAATTGTCCTCTAAGAGCCTCTATGAAGGCTTGTCTCCTGTCGAGTCTGTTCTTTACATTTTTCTATACTTCTGAATTTCTGTACTTAGGAGGTAACACCTCTCTAGGTCGAAAAGATGAATCATAACCGGTGTCGCATAAGATCATGTAATCGTCGAACCCCGGGCTTTCAATTTCTGCATTCGAGTATAACCCCAAGGCTCAGGGAAATGTGGCCAACGAAATTGTGTGCCAAACTCCTCCTAGCCGAAATTGCATGCAATCCTGGTGAGTCTCCGTTGCTTTCTTAGGTTCAAAAGCGAATGAGGCGATAAACTCCATAACGAGCTCACGATAGATCAGCTCATTGATGTCAAAAATCCTCTTCCATACACGGCAAGTAAAGAAAACATGCTCATCTTCTCCAAGTGCCGGTTGTTTCATGTAGGCGTGAATTTGATATTTGACACCTAATGAAGATAGTATCGCCTAATCAACTCGTCTAGGTATTACAATTTGCTTGGTAGCAAGATCACTAATAGTTGCCCGGATTTCATCTCTTCGGGACCTAGACAAGTTCTCACCATCCTTGAAATAGATAAATTCCTGGCTACCACAGAGCCTCTGTAGGCTTTTCCTTGTACTTCATTTTATCGTCTGTCAGTTGCCCTTTGTGAAGACTTGTCCCTCGTTGAGCCTGTACTTTACATTTTTCTATACTTCTAGACCTCTGCACTTAGGAGCTAACAAATTATATATCCTAATTGTATGATTAGATAACTGATTATTTAGTTAATCGTTTTTCATAACGATCATATTCATATTCTGAAATGATTATTCATATTTGGAGAATTAGATCTCTTAATAGAATTATGAAGTAAATATCAATATTCTTCTAAACAACGCTTCTATAAACAAACTCTTTAGAATCAAAATTATATATATGACATTATTATCTTTATTATACAAATAGGATAAACATATTCCAACTTCAAGGAATGGATCTTTTGAAGGCAAATACGTATAGTTTATTTGACATATGATAAATCTTATTTATATATAAAAGAATTTTGTTAGGAATAATACATAGTGATGTATTATGTCATTACAAAAGTAATGTTTAGATATAATACGAGATACCAATTGAACTTCATTAACAACTATAGTCGTTGTAATTATATTTTATATGATAAAAGTGAAATTGTTGAAATGTTCAAAGTTATTTCAATATGAAGTTAAGAAACTATCCAGTAGGACCATCAAAGGACTTAGAAATAATAAAGGATGGAAGGAATCTTATTAGATATGATTTGTTTTCTAAGGAGTAGGAATAATCTTCCTTTATCATTTTCGGATTATGCTAAAATTAATATCACCTGTATTTGAATACAACACCAACTAAAAGTACATATTTGTAGAATACCCTCAAAGGTTGGTTAGGTTATTACGTATACAAACTCACTAAGGATACCATCTATTATTACTCTGAAAGCCGAGTTATTAGAAAGCAAGTTTTTAATAGACAAAGCGAGTGGGAGGGATATGAAACTTGAAGTAGATCAAGAACCACAACCTAATGTAGCAAAAGTTGCGCACTAGTTATTAACAAGAAAATGTTGAACATGAATAATAGTTATTCAGAAAATACAAATTGTTCGCTAATCTGGTAAAAAATTTCAAACCCCGAGAAATATGGATTTTTAGTTGACAAATGTTTTCTGATCGTTTCTCATGAAACCTATCAGTTACATGAATGCTATGTCAGATTTCGAATCGACAAATGACTTGGAGTCATGAATAGTGAGATGAAATCCATGTATCATAATCAAGTATGGGCTTGATTGATCTTCCTCCCTATAGTAAAACTTGAAAGAGTAAGTAATTCTTTCAGAAAGAATATAGACATGGATAGAAATCAATGCACACATGATTAGAACAATCGGGATATAATTTACCATAACTGCATATTATGATTATGAGATATGACAAATAGATTTCAAGAAAACCGCTTCTTTTAATAGACGCCTTCTTGAAGATGTCTATACAATTTAGCCTGGAGATTTTCTTAATCTAGCATATCCTAATAAAAGTGTATAAGCTTTAGTATTTATGGATTAACGCAAACATCTCAAATAGAATTTTCGTTTTTCATAAGTAAAGCACATTGTATGATTTCATTGAAAACCGAGAATAACAATTGTGTTTACAAGAAACAAGTGGGAGCATGGTGACATTCCAAATCTTGTAAGTATGAGACATACTTAGTCATAAGGAATCACATTTCGACTATGCAAGACTTTTGGTCTTAACACAAAAAGTAATTCTAAAATGAAAGACTTAGGAAAGACAAAGCACATTCTTGGAAGGTAAAATCTACAGAGATAGATTAGATCGAAGGTTAAGTCTTAATACATATTAAGACTAGATCTTGAAAGAGATCAATATACAAGACTCTTAGAGAATATTCTTGTTAAAGTCACATGACATTATTTTGAGTTTATCTCAAAATCCTAGCATAAAGGTTAAGCTAATAAGAATGGATGATATTCTATTCGCCTCGCAAAAAGAATCCTTTAAGCCATGATATGCATAAGATCGGATGTATTATAATACTTCAAGCATTAGTAATAACACCAATAGTGTATATGTTAGGTCATTAGATGACTATGAAGGACATTACAAAAGTACTTACGAAGAACTAGTAATGATTAGATAATTATAAATTAAAATTGCGTTATGAATGAAGAATAAGTTTTATTGGAATAAGCTCCAAGTAAAACACAGTTATACAATCTACAAAGTAAGAATACATTGTTGTTTTAGAAGCTGCAATTTAATATGATTGAATGAACGAGTTCATTATATATTGGGCTGAGTCCTACCATTCACGGATCACCTTGAAATCTTATGTGACATCAAGAGTGTACTTACTCTAGCTAAGAACTCTAAGTCCCATCAATACGCCAATCATATCATCTAGAAATTAACTATATTTGGAATAAAGTAAATTGTATTCGCATAATTCATACAAATCAAAATTAAGTTGAAACCATTCTCGAAGCCCTTCTGGAAGCTATAGTATGAAAAATTGCACTTGAGATAATATATAGGACTTTGATATTCTAGAAATGGGATTTGATTTGGATTTAGTATTTGGATATTGTAACATTATATCAACAACTATTGTATTGCTTAGATATATAGGGATATGATCTATTTAATAATACTCGTGTTCTATATTAGCATGTTTAATCCATAAATAATAAAGTTATTCTAAAAGGTCCATAGTCGGTCATATTTGTGGGAACAAATATGAAGTAAGACTAATGTGAATTGGAACCAAGATTCATAGGTACTTGCTAGGGAACAAGTATTGGACATGACCCGCTTCAAGATAATTGCATGGATCGCTATCATGAATGATACTTGATAAAATGTACCGTCTTTGTATCCGTAGACCTTAGATACATATTTGGGACTCGAGGGTGGGGAAAGTTATACTTTGTTATGGTCTAACGTTGTTCTTTGACCAGGCAGTTATAAGGGCCATCATTGGGTGTATAGTAGTGTGAACTATCCTAGAGGCGTATGTAGTCTGAAGGGAATTATTTCTCTTATTCGTTGAGAGTTGGACATTTAAGGCCTGATCAAAAGTTGAACACTAAATGAGATTGATTGCGATCTGTATCTCATGTTTAGCATGATGCCTGAGACAACGGGATAACTGATAACTTACCTTATACATCAATTGTAGATTTGAGCTAAAGAATTGGATGTTGTTGAATGACACCTCGTCGTATGTTATTAGGGACAGGAATGCGTTGCTAGACGTTAACCATTGTCTATATCAATATACAATAAGTATTGTGCAAATGGGAGATTGAAATATCTTTAGTGCTCAAGATTCATCGTGTAATGATATTTGCTAATAACATATGGTCCTATAGGGTCACACCTAATAGCAAGTTATCGCTTATTGATTATTTATTAAGTAATTTGATTATTAATAAACATAATCAACTCTTGTATATAATTAGAGAATTATTATTTTATGAAAATAATAATATCAACAGAGAAATCAACTAATAACTCATAAGGTATGTTTTATATGTTGTGTACATATTATCTATTAGAATAATTACTAATAAATATTATCATTCTTGCATTTAAGTGGAGAATTAGTATTTTATGAAAATAATATTTTAAAGAGTATAACTAGTTATTGAATCATATAATATGATTAAATAATTATGTACTATATAAAGAGTACAAATCACAAAATTGGTTTTGTCTTTTTACTTTCTATATATTATAATGCAGTTGTTAAACTAACCTATGACAACTCCATACTTCTCTTACACTATGTATGGATACATGAGAAGGTGGTTGCAAGAAAGTATGTAGCATGACATACTTAAGATATATAAAGTGTGTAATGACTCATATTAATCTAGACTTCCATTCCCCTTTCTTGTTTTTCTTTTCTTTGTTGTTGTGAAGAACATCACATTTTTGTAGAAGATACTAGTATATCTCCCTAAGAACTAACTTGAGATTAGTTTTTAATGGCTTAAGAAGTTTATAATATAAGTGAAGACTATCATCTTGAAGGGTCTGACTCTTGCTTGGTGGATACTTGTAGAGGACTTCTAGTTTGGGGTCTTTGCCATTTTCATCAACATCCAAGCCTCCCGAGAGGATTCAAAGTTTAGATGTTTTAATCTTTGCAAGATTTTTGCGAGATGATCCTTAGTAGGAAATAAAATGTTTATTGTTATACATTTATAAAATTGCTTTGTTTTTATTAAGTTTTTGGAAACTTATTTTGTATAAAACCCAACAGCTTTTTTTGTCGTTTTGTGCTAGGTCCGTTTTAACAACCTTTTTAATGGACTTGTGTGGATATGAGCTGCAAAGGGGTAGAGTAAATTGTTAGGAGGTTAAATGTGGGCAGTGGCAGAACACAAACATTTTAACCTTGGGGGCTGAAAAATCATGTTACAAAAATTTAGAGACCTAAAATACTTCAATATAAATTCGTTCACTTTTCTTAACATGTTTTTTCTATAATCTACTAATAAAATTTATAAATGATGAAAATAGAAAAAAAATTATGTTATCTAGTAATCTAATAACAAAAAGGTTTACAATAAAAAATTTTAGTCTCTCTATATTTTTTGAGCTATGATGTACTAATAAATTTTATTAGAGTAAAAAGGATTTATTAATACAAACAATATTAAGCCAGTAACCTTAAAACCGACCTGAGATCATATGAGATCAACATGTTTTGATGAGACCCATGAGTTCAAACCTTTACGCTTGAAACTTCATAGTTTTTTTTTTTTTTTTATGTAAATCTATCCCTCCTAATACTATTAACAAAACAAATCAATGGTTTATAATTTTTCTACTATAATATAGTAAATTTTTTAAGTACAAATCAATGGTTTATAATTTTTCTACTATAATATAGTAGTAAATTTTATAAAACTAAAAAGTAAAAATTATGGACTGTGTATGACTAAATCAAATTATTGGCAACTAAATATACAGAATTTTATAAGAGTTATGTACAAATATGGCTGCACATGCGAATTTTTACTCATGAAAGAAAAGGAAGAATTTATCAATAAAAAATAATTAGCTTCCATAGATTCAAACACTGGATCACCAACACAAGGCCACGGAGTGATAACCATCCCACAAGATCATCATATGTTAACTTTTTCAGTAATAATAGTACTTGTTCAAAAAACCGCAGGGGCCATGGCCCCTTTTGGCCTTCATTGAGTTCCGCCCTTGAATGTGGGGTAGACATATGGGTATAGGCACCAATTTCCCCATAAATTTAGTCAATTCTACTTCAATTCGTACATAGTACATAGTACACAACGAAAAAAGGAAAACAATCTGATTGCATATATGGCATGATATGAAACATCAATACAAACGATACACATTAAGTTCATTTACAACCATTTAAAACATGATACAAATACGTAACTCATTAGCACACGTCGATTGATCATGCAGTTATAACGTTCTTAAAATTGTTCAACCTTTTGAGTTCATAGATGTTGACCATGTTGACGAGCATCAGGAACAAGATCCCAATATAAGATGCAAGCATGGCTCCAGATCCTTGGTCACAATATCTTTCAAAATTGTCACAAATTTTGTTCCAACGTGCATGGGAGTTACCGTTTCTTGCTAGCTCCCCCATGAAAGCAATCGCAGTTGCGGCCCCTGATACTACTGCAATCGTTACCTAACATCACCACCGGTACCAACATACCAAATATTATCTATTTTTAGCAATCATTATATGATATTAATATATAACGTATTTTAATCATACATTGTATACGACGAATAGAGTAGAATTGTTATTACCATGTCCAACATAGTGACGATCAAAAATCGCAAGCCCTTGAGATCGTGTTTATGGTTAACAAAACTCAGTGCTAACATCAAGAGACTATGAAGAGTTGCTACACCATTAGCGATTACAAACATTCTGCATTCATATTAATACTACGATTACTAATCATATTAATTAGTAGGCATATATATAGCAATTTAATGTTTGACATGACTTTTACGTCCAATAGAGAAAAACAAAGTAGAGCAAGCATGACAATAGAGAAAAACAAAGTAGAGCAAGCATGTTTCATGCCATCGGCCAACCATAAAAAACATGGTCTAACTACTTTGGACTTGATAAATTATCAATCTCATTTCTTTATTTTGTGCTAAATTCGTTAGATTTCTTGCTTTTTATATGAAGGATCAAACCAAAAGTACATGCAAGATTTTTTTACTAGACCTAGAAAATCTTTTTCCAAACTAGAGCGTTGTTGAGCACATCAGACTATCGGTTCGGCTTAGTTCTTGCATGCCTTTTCAAATCTAGATTCATTGGTATTTTTGGGACCATGTTGGCCAGACTTTTATTGTATTTTCTTCATATAAGTTAATATTGGAGTAGCACCGAGTTTTGGTGAGAGGTTGTGCTTAACGTAAGAAACGTAAAACTTCTATGAAGAAAATACCAAAAAAACAAAAACTTCTTAATTAATCAAAAAACCTAAAAAATTCTCCGTATTCGACAAAAAAACCAAAAAAATCTATGGAAATCAACAAAAAAAAACTTAAAAAATCTCTCAAAATAAACCAAAAACTTAATTATATGGTGCCACGCCACCGTTTGAATAAGTGTTCTGGGTCGTCTCTGCTTCTAAAGTGTAATTCATGGAAGGGTATGAGATTAAGAATTCTCACTGTTAACTCAACTTCTTGTAACAAGAATCTTGGAGTATATATAAGTAAAAGAAAAAAAGAAAAAGGAAATGTTATGTTACGTACACATTTGCAGGGGTGTCTTGGAACTTGGCGGTGAGGGTGATTTTGATGGGAGTATTGCCAATGGTAGCAACAGCAAAAGTATTTGTTTCTTTATTAAGAGCCATAACAACTGTAGCAGTAGCTGTGGCAAACAAAGCAAGAACCCTCAACACCATCATCGTAATTTTCCACCTCCATATGCACACACCCTTCTTTCCAACACCTCCTTCTTCTACGCCCATCTTAATTAATTAAGTATGTATAATTATATATATATAATATGTGTACGTAGTGAGCTTGAGCTAGCTAGCTAGGGAACTACCAAAATATATTTTATCTTAACTTGCTTGCTATAGACATATATATACTTAATGACTCATGTGGAGTGTGTGTATATATATAAATATAGATATATATTTGGTGTTGGTGGTTAGGAAGTTTCATGCTAGTCTTCCATCGTAGGTGATGATGGCTCATCTAAAGTCGGATTATTTGGCAACATATATTATATATATACTTATTCGCATAATAATAATTAAGGTTGACTTTTACTCTCCCGTAACTCCATAATTTGCATCTTAAATAAGCTAAAAATTGATCTGGTATGTCTCAATAATGTAGATCTTTTTAGAAAGAGGGATGGCAAAAAGTGACCTATTTGGACCCGACACATTTTTTAAAATGGGTTGGGTTGAATTGAGTTGAGTTGAAATTTCAGACCTATTCACAACCCGTTTTCAACATATTTAATGTATCTAACTTGTCATGAAAATGTATCCAACATTAACCAGTAATTTTGAGACTTTGATACACTAAAAGGTTAGTGTCTAAGTACAGTACATACAATAACTTTTCGCGACAAATTGGAACACGTTCGTAAACTAAACTCAAAACAATTTAAAAAGATATTTTTTATAGTAAAAAAATAAAAAAATGATACTATAAGGCCATGCGCACCGTTGCTGTGGGTTTACAGCGGGTATGCCCGCCGGCTTCAAGATGAACCGGCGGGTTGGGTGCTTCACAACCAAAACCGGCGGGTTGGCGGGCTTGGCGGTTGCATGAAGCTGATGAAGCCGTTGTGTTTGTGTTTGTGTTTGTGTGTGTGTTGTGTGTGTGTGTTGTGTTGTGTGAGAGGGTTGAGAGGGTTGGGTGTGTGTTGTAGAGGGTTATGAGAGGGTAAAGAGAGGGTTGACTAAAAGCTGATGTGTCAGCTGATGTGGCATTAAAAAAAGTGAGTGGGTTGAGTGGGTTGATTGGGTTGGGTGCGGGTAGCCTAATAATTTTTTTTAATGAAACTACTATTTCTTACATTAACCCTTTTCGAAAATAAATCCCAAGCATAGGGACCAAATCATTTTATTCGATTTACTGATCCTATATTAGTGGTGGGGTCCCAAATCAATTTATTTAGGTCCCAAACTAGATTAAAATTTCACACATAAACCCTTTTCCCAAATCATTTTCTTTAGGTCCCAAAGACGAAAGCTATCATTGTGCATCAAGACATGAGCGTGGGACCATCACATTTCCAATCTAAACCAAAAGAGAAACACCATTCTAGTAAAAAGATAAAATCATTAGACCAAGGGAAAGATTAAGGATTAAAATATGAAAAAGAAAAACAAACAAACAAGAGAGAGATAGAGATAGAGAAAGAGAAAAATGTTTGTTGTGTGTGGGGGTGGTGACCCTGTCCTAGGGGGTAGAGAGAGAAACATCCTTCAATTTTCAGGGAGGGAAACAACAGGGAAAGAGAGCAAGCTTCTTTCCCCTCCTCTTTCAGAAAAGATGGTCAAAGAGAGGTTCCTCTAAGATCATCCTGAAAGGGGCAGTCAACAATCATGCACATCTTTTTCTTTTCTTCTTTCCATTTTATTCTAATTATTTTCTCATTTGATTTATAACCCATCATCATCATCAATTAGTTACATTTCAACATTCTAATTTTCACCTACATTCCCTTAGAAAAAAGAAAGATTGTTTTAGATCCTTTCATTTACACACAGGAAATAAGCATCAACAAAAGAAACAGAGAAAAATCAATATAATTGACTGCCCTTTTGCCCTCCATATGTGGTAAGTTTTACCATCCTTTCATCTTTTATTTTCTTTGATTGCTTGCTTGCTATTGAGGGTATTCTTTTCCTTTCTTTCTTTCTTATTCTTTTCTTGCATTCTTTTAGCTTGTCATATACAAAGATTCTTGTTGGGTTTCTAATGTCTCTCTAAAATCTTTTGTTTTTCAGTTTCCAATTGAATCATTGAAGGTTGCATCTTTTTGCAAATTTTGTTGGGTAATGTGCATGTCCATGCCCATGCCCACCTTAGGAGGTATTATAACCAAAAGATTAGAAATAGAAACCCATAGAATGAGGGACCCCAATTTGATCATTAAGTTGAGGAGGGGTACGTGTGATTACTATTATTGTATTAGTATTAAATAGGATTTGATTAGGGGAATGAGAAATTTTGTTTTGTATAGTTTCCCATTTGTTATTGTTTGTAAATTTCTCTTAGAACAAAGATTGTTGTTGCTGTTGGTTTGAGTGATCACTCTACTCAACAAGGAGGCTTGTCCCCATATAAAACTGGCAAATTTGTGTACCATAATCCTGGCTGTTGGCAGAAACCACTGCTGCCTCTACCACCACAACGTATGGTTATGCGCGCAATGGGGGGTAGATGGACGACGACATATAAACTCGGTTTATCTTGTTTCCCGCTTTTGATTCTTGTTCTAGTTCATGGGTGTTCTTCACTTGACCCCCAGGGTAAGTTTATAATGTTCCACCATCCAAGCTAGCTAGTACTTTCTTAATTCCATTGGTGGAGTTTTTAATCTTTTTTAGGTGGTTTTGTAATTGGATGATTATAGGTCTGGCCTTGTTGGAATTTCGGGCAGGAGTATCTCGTGATCCCTATGGTATCTTCAGGACTTGGAATTCCGATGACCATGATCCATGCTCATGGTCTAATGTTCATTGTGTCGATGGTAATGTTCAAGTGCTGTAAGTTCATCACACTCTGCTTAATTTTCGCGCTTAGAATACATGTGTATAGTATAGGACTAGACTTTGTGCCCACAATCAATGTTATGGTGAATTTTTATCTTGATCAAAATTTGCATGTTGATGTTTTTTTGTTTTTTTTCTTTGAAAGGGATCTCAATGGGCTATCTTTGGAAGGAGTATTGGCACCTGAGATAGGAAGCCTCATTCATTTGAGACGTCTGTGAGTACTCTCTTTTTCTATTGTTTGTCATTTTCGTAAATTTGTGTTTTTCTATTCACTAATGCATCATAAGACTATGTTTGAGTGCTTATGTAGTTTTCTACGATAATTCATTCCCCCTTGGTATAGTGACCCTATTCATGGCCTCTTTGTATCCATGTATCTGATGCTATATATACATTGAGAAAGGAGATCAGGGAATCATGTTACGTAGAATGTTGGCTAAATGTCCTATAGTAAATGTTTATGGCTGCAATTTTGTTGTTGTTAATAGCCAATCCAAATATTTTACTTTTGGTAGCAACATCTATCAAAAGAGTTCCTTTTTTTGGGAGGCACTAGAATAACAACCAATCTCAAAACATCTCATCCTTGAGTTGGGTCTGGGGATGGGATATATGCAGACACATGTAACGCAAATTGATATAGCGGTTGTACACTAGAATAACAATCATATCTACGAAATCTTTTGAAATCCTAATCATTCCTTGGGACTTCAAAATCCTATGTTCGAGGATTTCAAATCTGGACAATCCTACAAACCAATGTGAGATTGGATAAAATCCTCCAAATCCATTCCATTTCCTGCAAACCAAACGAAGGCCTTAGATTCTTCCATTAAAATCAGTATAGAGCAAAGAAATGTGAGGTGAATTAAGAGCCATAATTAATTAGCTTTGTATTATTTTGATTTTGATTCACTTTGGTGTTATGGCAGTGTCCTCTCGCATAATGGATTCTTTGGAGGTATTCCGAAAGAGCTTGGTGAGCTGAGAATGTTGGAAGTGCTAGACTTGAGGGATAATAACTTGAGTGGACATATTCCATCTGAGCTGGCACGGATGCACTCCCTAAAACGCTTGTAAGTCATTCTCATCCACCCTTTAACTTGTATTCCTCTTTATTTATAATCTCATTATTTATATATTCATTGTGTATATATGATGGTTATAACACACTCTTTATAAAACATGAGTTAACAATGTAATGTAACTGTGTGCTTTAGGTTGCTCTGTAACAACAATTTTGAAGGATCCATTCCCATGGAGCTCAGGACTCTCAACTTTCTCTACGAAATGCAATATGATGAAAACCTTTTATCCATTGTTGCCGACGGGATTGCGGGTCTAAATAGGAAATTTGGACGGTGGTAAGACCCTTTTCGACATTACTCATTCTCACGTATATTTAATAAATCCTCCTTGTACCTAAACTTGATTAAATGTTTGTCCTTTAATTTAGCATTTTGCATTGTTCTACCTTATTACGGGTTTTTGTTAATCAAATATATCACTAACAACTACGTTATTAGTAGTTTGCCAACTAGCTTAATGTATTACCATCTCTTTATCGATATTTATTTCTAATCTGACCGAAGGAATACTACTTATTGTCCGTAGTCAAATATTATGAAAGCATCTTTCAGGAGGTTTTAGACATGAAAAAGCGATCTCTTGTAAACGTACGATGGATACGATAAAATTACTCAACGCATTCCAAACTTAAGGAAGAACATCAAATCTGTTTGCAGCAGCTTTATTCTTTTATTTTAAACTCAATATTTACTCTCTCTTTCTTTGCTAAGTTTCAGTTTTCTAGCAAGGCCATTGCCATGTTACGAAAAAACTAAGTTAAAGAACAAACACATGATTCTATATGGCTTAATGGATTATTAGTCAAATATTAAAGTATTGTTCTAGAATGAACAAATATGAATCTAAGTGCTATGGATAAATGAGCATAAGCAGTGATCTGATCATCTTTAGTTTCTAAATTTGGGTCGGATTCTTATATGTGAACAAACTGAATTAACGACTTTTTCTTATGGAATTATCAGTAGTAGGTGAATCAGAACCCGAAATGGTGAAGAATGGGAATGTTGTACGTCGAAAGCTAGCGGAAAATTCTCCAAACTTAGCAGCTGCACCTTCTCCTATTGAGGGATTTGGGCCACCAAAAATCATAGCTCTCCCAAGTAGTAGAAGTAGCGGATCGTTTCCTGCTGTACCAAAGGAGAAGAAAGGCAAGGCCATTAAACCACCAACATCATCATATGGACTGATTGAAGATATATCACCAACAAATGATGGGCCTCCGAAAAGTGAAACTAATTCCTATAAGTGGAAGATCTTAGTTGCAATATCTTGCATATCTCTTCTCTAAGCATCGGCATAGCTCTGTGTTTTGTTTGTCGAACTGAAGCAGTAAAGACCATCGGTCCTTGGAGGAGTGGTATCAGTGGACAATTGCAGAAAGCTTTTGTTACAGGTGTTCCAAAGCTCAACCGGACCGAGCTAGAAACAGCGTGCGAGGATTTCAGCAACATTATTGAGGCAAAGGAGAGTTATACCTATATAAAGGAACGTTATCAAGTGGAGTCGAGATTTGTGTTGCATCAACCATCATTGCTTGTCTCAAAGATTGGTCAAAACGTGCAGAACTAGGCTTCCGGAAAAAGGTTAGTTATCTTGGTCTATCCATACCTTTAGATTTAGACTATGTTTTTAGCTATTAGCTGATTATGGGCGGTTAAAATGAAAACTCATCTTACATTGCGAACCGAGGCCAGCCGAGAGCGCCCCGCGTGTCTCAGTAAATCTGAATAATAGATCAATGCATTATTCATAATGAATAATACATCATTCAGTCTAAATAATGCATTATTCAGAGTGAATGATGTTATTCATCATGAATAATGCATTTGAATAATCCTGTGCTATTTTAGACTGAAGGGGACACGTGGTGCGCTCTCAGCTGTCCTCACGTTCATGTTCGCAATGAAAGATGAGTTGTCAGCCAAACTTTCGTCTAGTTGATTAACTAACATACATATATATTGTTATAGATCGATACGTTGTCACGAGTGAATCACAAGAACTTTGTTAATCTGATTGGGTATTGTGAGGAGGATGAACCTTTCGTGAGGATGATGGTGTTTGAGTATGCTCCTAATGGTTCTCTTTCAGAGCATCTACATGGTCGGCTTTCTTTTTTGTTTCCCTATAATATAAATACTATAACTTAATACATTGATTTAGATGATGATAATGATGAAATGGAACTAACAGTTGAAGAACTTGAGCATCTGGATTGGAGTTCGAGGATGAGAATTATCATGGGAACAGCATATTGTCTTGAGTACATGCATGAATTGAACCCTCCTGTACCGCACTCCAACTTGAACGCAAATTTGATCCGTTTGACCGATGATTATGCACCCAAAGTAAGAAAGACTTATATATATAAGCCTTCTTGTATGTTGTTTTTGAAGATATTTCATATATATACTTAAAAGAATTGGAATTGGAATTGGGTTTGCTCTTGTCAGGTTGCAGAGATGAGTTTCTGGAAAGATTTTGTATCAAAAGCAAAGGTATCATCAGCAGCAGAAGCTGAATCTGAACATTCGGAACTGCCACCGCTTATTGATACAGAGACAAACGTCTACTGTTTTGGTATGTTAATGATCGAAATCATTTCTGGCAAGCTTCCTTATTCCGACCAGCAAGGACCTCTTGGAGCTTGGGTAAGCAACCATCATTTTGCATTAACTTATTGTACTAAAAATGTTGAAAAAGAACAAACACCTTTGTACAATACTCTAAAAACCAGCATTTTGCATCTACAAACACGCATTAGATGCTCTATTCTTTGTGCATTTATGGATGGGCAAATTGCATGAACACGTAAACTATGACACCTAAGTCTTAAAAAACATATGACACCTAAGTCTTACCATCATTTTGGTAGCGATAATGATCCGCTTGTTTTCACAGGCTGCACAATATCTGAACGATAAGCGAAACGCAAGTCACATGGTGGATCCAACGTTAGAATCGTTTAAGCATAGCGAAGTTGAGGGCATATGCGAGGTTATCGAAGAATGCATTCAGCAAGATGCTGGAAAGAGACCAACGATGAAACAAGTGGTTATGAAGCTAAGGGAAGTGCTAGCCATTTCACCGGAGCAAGCAATACCGAGACTCTCCCCCCTCTGGTGGGCTGAACTCGAGATTCTATCCGGAGAGGCAGCGTAATTAAAGAAACGACGATATATAAGAATAATCATTCAAGATTCACGACACCCTTCGCTCTTTGATGCTTGTAGATTTCAAGGAGTGTCGTTCGCTACAGATACGTGGCAGGGAAAAAAAGCGTATTAACGCTCATTGCTTGTGTGTTGCGTGGATTTGGTTCAATTTTTTCGATTTTTCGAGGTTTTCTTTGTGACTAAAGCAATAAGATGGGTCTGGCTGGCTTGTGTACAGGAAGTGCTTTCGCTGTAATGATGATATTGTTGGAACCAAGATTTGTGCTGGATGTGTGTGTATCTATTTTTTGAGTTAGAGATCAGCTATGTGTAAATATATATTCTTTCACTTCAATTTTTAGGAGGGAATATTGAGCTTTTTTTTGTTTGATTTTTTATATGTAATGTTGTTATGTAAGAAAATTAGTTTTCGAACCATGAAACCGACCCCATGAGTATGACATCGGTTTGGAAAATTTTAGCGGGCTGGTTCGAGTTAGTTTCTGGTAAGCAAACAAGTCGAACCTGACCATCCTAAAATTGGTCCGGTTTTTGGTAACGGACCAAGCTAAACCAGATCTATTTATTTATTTATTTATGTTCCTTCTTACCTTTTCAGCTAAATAATTCATTGTTGTCGATAATGAAGTAGAGAAAAATCTCTCCAATTCTCATTATAATTGCTAAATAATTCATTGTTGTCGATAATGAAGTAGAGAAAAATCTCTCCAATTCTCATTATAATCAAATGTCCTTTAAATTAAGACAAGATAATGAGAATTGGAGAGATTTTTCTCTACTTCATTATCGACAACAATGAATTATTTAGCTGAAAAGGTAAGAAGGAACATAAATAAATAAATAAATAAATCTCATTGACTTTCAGCTAAATGTTACTGTATCTGACATCACAAGGTAAGAACACAATCTTGAAAGTCAAGCAAAGTCAAAGTTGCAAGTCAAAGAAAGGAAGTATAGGTCAAAGATGTCAAAGCTTTTGTAATACAATGTAACATTAGTTAGTTGTGTGGTCAAAGGGGATAAATACCTTTGTCTTTGTTAGTTGAGTTGGTTGTCAAGTTGAGTCAAGTGATCCTGAGAGAGAGAGAGAAAAATCCTTGTAAGCTGCTCAGTGGCGGAGCCAGGCAGAGTAGGCAGTTGTCCTCCTAACATTTTAAATTTTGTTAATTTTCTTTTTATAAATTACGATTATTGTTGATATTTTGGACGCTTTTTTGTGTATAACAAACTACTTTTTTAGAATTGAGATTGTTGTTTAGAGTTTGCCCCCACACAAATTAATTTCTGGCTCCGCCCCTAAAGCTACTTAATTTATTAAAATCTAATACGAGGATGATGACTTTTAGACGTAGATCTTGATCTTTTTATTTATGTTTTGAACTTGAATTTGAAACAACATTTTAGTATCAGAGTGGATTTAGTGAGAATTTGGAAAGATTTTTGATGAAAAAGTCTAAATTTGATGGAATTTTTAAGTTTTGTTAGTTTTTGGTTCTGAATTTGTGATCTTTGTGTTCGAAATTCATATTCTAATTGGTCTATGATTGATAGAATTCAGTTTGATGAGAAATCAATTTCAGATCTGATGAAAAAACAAGTTTTGGAAAGTCTAGTATTGGTGGGTTTTTGGCAATTTGGAAGCATTTTTGTTGGTTTAGAAGAAATCATTTTCATTAATCAACTATCATTTCAAGTCCTTATTTTCAGTGATCAAGATGTCAAATGATCTAATGAGCATGGGTTTCAAATCAAACCTTTAGTTCTATCAGTAAGAGAATATCCACAATGGTGACTACTAATAATCCAATTTCTGAACAATATAGACAAGAACCTAATAAATCTATCAAAGAGGGTCCGATGAAACCCTATATCGTTGTGCCAGCCACAACCACAACTCCAACTCTTCCTGCTAGAATAATTGAGAAAACTTCGTAATTATTCAGTGAAGATGAACAACTTAGAGTTGATATTGACAAAAAAATCATTGACTTTATTGATGATGGCTAAAAATGTGGGATGAACTAGAAAAGCAGTTTCAAGGGACTGAGAAATCTATACAGACACAGTTGCATCATCGCATTGGAGCATATGAAGGGTTCAAAGCAAAAGAAGTAGAATCTTCGGCAGACGCTTATAACCAATTCAACATCATTCTGAATGACTTGAGATGGAAGACAACATTTGAGATTAACTACGAATTCTCACAGGATTTGAACCCGAGTGGGATTCTTCTGTAGTTAAAAGTCAGATGAACAATAACATGGTTGAGGAAGATAGTCATGATCTGCATGGCATTTTAAATCATTATACGGTGAAGGTTAAAAAGATCGTTGCTAAAGACAAGTTGGTTACGGATTCTCTAGCTTTGTTGACTAAGAAGAAAAGAGTATTATTTCTCATACAGTTGCAAAGAAGAAAAGTTAATTCCAAAGTCTGTATGTCAGAAATGTCTAATGTTCTGTTTGAGACTTCTACTGATGGAAGTACTGAAGCTGATGAGGATCTTAGGTGGATAGCTCATAAACTTGTCTTATTGTCTTCTACCATTAACAAAAGGTTTGGGCAGATGAGTTTTATTCTAAGACCAAGTTTGATTATTACATGATATTTAAGTACAAGGGAAGATCAGAAAAGAGATGTTTTGAAAAGGAAGATAAAATATTATTACATAAAAGAGATCCTATCCATTTTTCTAAGGGTTGCAAGATGAAGAAGATAAAATATTTTGACTACTACAACAAGAAAGCTTAGTTAGTAAAGAGCAAGGATAATGAGAAGCCACGAATGGCTGAAGAAGAATATCGGTTTGAAGATACAACATTTTATGTAGATTCACCACATTTCATTAAGGTTCATTATAACCTCATGGCCATTGTGGATGAAACCATCAACCTTCACAAAGAAAAAGAAGCTAAAAACGAGGTATATCAAAATTCTTTTGAATCTGATATTGATTCATTTGTTGGTAATGATGTTCAGTTGTTGGAGCAACTTACTTTCATGAAAACTGAATTTGATGACTTGAAGAACATGATAAAACTCGAAAGAGATTTAATCTCAAAGTCAATGATGAATGTGCACTTTACAAGTGTTTGGCACAACATCGTGAAAAAGAAAAAACTGAGATCCGAAAAGAAAAGGCTCTTTTAGGAACAAAAGTTTGTGAGATGAAAAGTAATTCTGAAAATTTTTGAGCCTGAAAACAGTTGAATTCAAAATTAAATTTGAAGTTTGTTTTCAAGAAAGAATGAACGCTTACACTAAGATTTAACAATTAGAGGATTTAAATTGTATGGTCAGGTTCAACGGACTAAAAGCTTTTGACAAATAATCCCAAAGACACAAGCTTTTTTAATCCAAATATGGGTTTAGGATTACCCGAAAATGAAGTTTTAAATAAAGCTTCTAAAAGTCTTCACAAATTTGACAAGATGGTAATTTATAAACCATCTTATCGGATAAACATTGTGTTACACGACTTATGTTTTTTAGTTAGCGCTTTTGTGATAAGAACCCAATTGGTAAACTATAAAAAAACGAAAAGAAGATAGGATAATCGACGTTCGAGAGGTCGATTGACTATCCCACTACTTTCGAGAGGTAAACCACTCTCTAATGATATCAAAATACCAATCAGATTAATCATAATAAAATTACAACCCTAATTGCCTATTTATACTTAAAACTATCCGAATATAATGGATTCCTAATCTTTATCTAAAATAATACTTACCTAATAAATAATACTACATAATAAAAATACTGAGTTGGGTCCTATCATTATTGCGCCCCAAAAAACACCTTGCCAAGGTGGATAGAAAAAATAAAGGAAATCCCCATTTGGCTGTGTTGGGTCTCGTCCCAAGTGGAACCCTAATTTCTTTGACTGATCGGCGGAAAATAGCTTTATGGCTTGGTCGCCTCCTTCATCAGCTCTATGTCTTTCGATGACCGCTTTCTTCTTATGGAACCTCTCTTCTCTTCAATCAGCAATACTTTCCTTACATTCTCTCTTTCCTCCTTATTTTATTTGCCTTTGCTAACAATTGTTGCCGTGATCACGGGTTTCGTATCGTCAAGGCTAGAAATCGGTCGATGACCAACCTTCTCACTATTGGCCTCCTGGAATGATGGTATAGGAAACTCGTGTTCATAAAAAACCAGGCATGATGATTGGATCAACGGCTGAGTGTCGTTTGTTGACGCCGGCATTGCCATCGTAGGTGTCGGCGGTGGCCTGAAGGTTTGCGCCCGCTGCCGCAGCAACTTCATCATCTCCGCATGACCTTTTTTGAATTTTGAGCGCACGAAATCAATCGCCATTACTGTCTTCTTGAATAGCTCCCCTTAATGCCTTGGATTTCAAAATACCTTTCCCCTCAATGGATCCACCTGTGAGCGTCGTTCCCCTCGAAGACCGACAACTTGAGCTTGCGATAATCACGCAACGAACCTTTACCCGTGCCTTCGTCATGGTTTTTCTTTCACCCATCAGATTCATCTTCATCTAAGAATGATTTGGATCCAGCCCTCAACGTTTGCCGACCGCTAGAGATAAGTTAGTGACTGTCTTTTTAAATTGTCCGAACAGGGAAGGAAGTTGATATTTATTTTAAGGTTTTTTGGATTTGTTAAGTGGGCCTATTAAAGAAAACGAAAATTTAAATAGACAAAAATGTCACCCTCTAATAGAGAAAACTAGTAAAGTTAATCGTCAAAAGCCTTTTTCAAAGTAAAATGAGAATCACAAAGATGCTTCTTAGACTTGGTAAAGTACAAGTCCCACTTTCAAATACTAAGCTACAAGGACCAAAATTAGAATTCTCTTTTTATGAAACTACACATCGTCATCATTTGACTAGTTAGCTGAGTTAAGTTCTGGTGAGACCAAGCATTTTTGGTGAGACCGGTGACACCAACATATTTTACTTGAAACTTCACATCAAAACATTTGTGAAGGTAAAAAAAAATTGAACATTCATCGTTAAAACATACTAAAAAACACTATCGAACAAAAAATTTCCAAAAAAAGGTTAAAAACGAAACCTTCACAACATTTTTTTTTTGTGAAGGTTCGCATTATATATATGTAACCTTCACAGAACTTGAGCTGTAAAGGTTTCGTTTTTTTAGCTTGTTTTCGATATTTTTTTGCAACGAAAGTGATTTTTAGGTCTGTGTATTCAAGTTTTATGTACATTCACGGTGTTTTTTTGTGAAATTTCGTATGTCAGGTATTGGTCTCACGCGGTCTCACGGTAACAGCTTGATCTCACCTAATCCTAAGTCTAGTTAGCTAAGGAATAAGTAAAGTAGGCAGTTTGAGATTTTACATTTCAATATTAAAATAATAGTTTTGAAATATGTTACCTAAAATAAAGAAAGAAGGTTATTTTTTAATGCAATTTGTCTTTGCTTTTTTAACAGATTTTGGGGTATTTTGATTTGTCAAAACGTCTATCATTCAAAAATCTATCAAACATTAAATAACTCCTGTTAAGTTTCTCAGGGAAAAAAAGAAAAATAACTCCTATTAAGTTTCTCAGGGAAAAAAAAAAGCAGTGTATGCATCAAATGAAGAAAACAAATTAAAGGTTACAAGTCTAAGAAACAAAATTGTCTGTCTAGAAAGGAGTATAATATCTAAAACAAGAACCCAATGTCACTTGCTGGTTTGCTTTATAAAAAAACTTAGAACCCGAACAACCCTAGTTCACTTGCTTTCTCCTTCTCAAAAGTCTCAAAGTATTGATATATGATTGTAACTGCAAGCAATATTCCAGTCCCAGAACCAATGGCTCCCATGAAATCTGCTAAAACAGTCAATGCACCGATACACATTCCTCCAAACGCAGCGGCAGTTGGGATGTACCGATTCAGTTCCTTCTGAAGGTTTGAGTCACGATGACCAGGCATCACCATTTGTTGCTCCTGTACACGCATTCCAAATCCATTACAAAATGCATTTCATTTCAAACCAAACAAACACAAAAACCAATTGAGTTTGAGCCCTTAAGCCTAGAAAGGGTGATAAATAAGTCCAACAATGTCTACTTTAAGTTGCCCCCAAAAAATGCACATTTCCATGTCTTTTAAACAAGGTCCCAATCCAAGTCATCTTATCTTTTTGATCAGAAGTTCTCTCAAGACATTTAAGCAATTGCTTGTTAAACGATGCATTTTCTGAATAAGATAAGAGTATATTGTTTAACGAAAAACCTAATATATGCATGACATAAATATTATTAAGCAAAGCATGTATTGTTGATACTTGATAGATATCTAATTACTAACAAACAGTTTGTATCCGACAAACCAACAAAAAAAGAATCCTACAACCTCTAGACACCAATTAGTCAAAGATATATGATACATAGGTCAACTTTCAAAACTGTTCAGGAGGGATCTACAACATAACAACAGCTAATGTCAAAGGCTAATGAAGTAACCATGTGAACGTTAACTTTATTAGAAACAAGGTTTTTGCTTCTTACCAATAGGCCTTAAGTAACAAGCACGATAAATATATATTAGTAGGATGGGGTTAATTCACAATCTAACCTCGTCCAATCCAAATCTTGCCACACTATTACGCAAAAATATCAATAGAAACCAAAAATCATGCTAAGAGAAACACAGCCACATGAAGCGTATTGATGATCTCAAATGAGCAATACCTTAAGCTGTTTGGCAACATCTCTGGCAGATGATCCAGAAACTTCAATCCAAGTTTTTGAAAATAGTGCACAAGCTGTTAGCATGAACACCAAGTAGAAAAGAGCATGGAATGGATTGGCTGCCATATCCGCCAAACTGATGAGATAAAAGAAGACATATTAGTTAAGGCAT
>CM058040.1:81269339-81308627 GCA_030169165.1 Centaurea solstitialis | reverse complement strand
GTAATAGTATTTCATTAGTCTTACATTTGGTTTCTTTCTTTGTGATAAAAAATTAGGAAAATTTTGAAAAAACCATATAGTTTTTTGGCATTTTTTTATCACCCATAATCAGAAAAAACGTATTTGGGTAAACAAAAGGATCCCCATTTGGGGGCCCCCGACCAAACCCCCTATGTGTGTATCATGTTTATGTCCCTTTCCTTTCTAATCTTTGACGGGTTAGATTTGATCTAATTCTAATGGGAGAACAAGTGTGAGCCCTAGGGTTTTATATCGAAGAGAAAGGGGATGAAATGGTTATTATCATCAACGGAAAGATAACGCGTAAACGTCGCTCGTTAGCAAAAAAATCTTTTGCAACGCTACGGAACATACTAAAGATAAAAGTACATAAAGCACCCTTCAACTTTAACAAAAATCTCATAAAGGTACCCTAGATCAACGATTAATAAATTGCTTGTAATAGTATTTCATTAGTCTTACATATGTGCATCATATCATTCATATGTGATGAAAAATAGGTAAATTTTGAAGAACATATAGTATTTTGCATTTCTTTTATCATCCATAATCAGTAAAAACGTATCTAAGCTATACATAAGGATGCCCATTTGTGGTCCCCGACCAAACTCCCTATGTGTGTATCATGTTTATGTCCCATCCTTTCTAATCTTTGACGGGTTTAGCATATATAAGAAATTTTTACAGGGTGTGAGGAACCTAATGGATACACATTTAGTAGAAAGCAATAATAACATTATATATTTGTACAAAATACAAACTCTGTAATTCTTTTTGGGATAGGTTCATCTAGGTTTCGCCTAGACTACATCTTTGGCAATTTAGAATTGAAAAACAGCCGTCTGTAATTTTTACAAGCTATACAAACCATTATATTTGGAAATACTGGAACTATTTATATACAATTGTCATCGTTCATTAACTAAAATAAGATATATATGAAAGTTAATAATATTCATTAATTACTATCATGGCTTTATATTGGGAAACAAAATGAAATCAAACATTTTTTAGACTAAATTAACGGATATGATTAGTTTGTATAGTTTGTAACAGTTACAAGGTTTGTATTTGACACTTTTTGTATGTGTATGTTTACTTAAGTTCTTTTGTTTATGTTTACTTAAATTTCGTTGGTTTAGCTCTTAATAAACGAACTCAAACAAACACATGTTCTTAATGAATGAATATGAACACAAAAAATTGTTTGTTTACCGTTCATTAGTTTAGTTAAGTTAAACGAGCGAATACAAACAAGCCTTTGTTTGTGTTTGTTTAGTATGCCTACTTAATACCATGTATTTTAGGGTGAACTTTGAATGATGCATCAAAAGTTGTAAATCTGTGAAGTATTAGAAACTTGAAGTACTGCTGGGGCAATATTGACCTAACTTGAAGGGGGCTATATATATAATCCAAAATCAAAAAAGTCAAGAACGTGGTTCGGATGACACGAGTTTTTAGCCAATAACACTTTGCCACGCTGGAACGTTTTCCACGTGGATATTTTTTTGGGCCGGCCAGTTGAAGACTTGAAGGTATCCGAGTCTCAACATTAATTATGAAAAAGTAAAGAAAATGATTCTTATATTGTAATTATATTGGGATGCAAAATTACTATTTCTAAAATACTTACTTTCATTAAAATAGAAAGTCTATAATTTTTATTAAAAATTTAGTCAAATCTATATATAATAAAAGAGTAACCGGATAAATATTACTATAGAGTTGAGTTCTCGGAAAAAGTTAAATCAATATGAGAAATATGAGAAGTGGCTGTCAACTTTTGGATACACGTTTGAATGAGATCCACTCAAACAGCCCTCTTATCAAGCAAAATTCATAAATGGCTTGAGATTAAAAAGGATCAATGATTCAGATCCACTTTATACTTCTCACATTAACTCAACTTTTCACACAATCATACCCCTATCCTATTATATATAGATTTATGTATTGTTAGATATAATCTAATATTTATTCAACAAAGGTTAAATGCCCTTTAACTCAATTGCGTCTTTAAATACCGGTTAGTGGATCACTTCACACTTCCCACATTAACTCAATGTATCACACGATCATTCGCCTATTTATATAAATATATTTTTGAAATTTGTATAGATGAAAAGTAGGAATGACAACGGGGCATGTTTTGCGTCCCCTATCCCTTCCCCATTCTCCGTCGGGTTTTTATTCGAGGTGCCCCGTCGGGGATTTTTTATGCCCCATCCCCGACCCCAACCAAATAGGGAATCCCATATCCCAAACCCAAACTTGACCCATTCATTGAAAAAAAAAATATGCTAGAATATCATGTGCTAATACATTGTAACAATTAACTTGATACTACTTAGTAATTTAATTTAAACAAGTTCATTGTTAAATAGAAAAATTCTCCGTAACCGACCCCGACCCGAAAGTTGAAGGAGAAAATTAGTCATTTGGGTTGAGCTTAAGCATTAACATCCATGGATCCTCACAGCTATTAACAACACCTTCCATACCAAACAGAAAAGAGGAACATGAATGAAGTTACAACTTTAAGCCAAGCTAAACATGTTATATAAAAACTTAACCTACATTTTCCACAACTAATTTCCATGTTGCATGCAAATCTAAATATATGAAAAGATATTCCACTTGATGAACCCACCTCCCAAAATTACCAATGAAAGTCCATCTATCGGTTTCAGCTTTTTGTTACATTGTTCCTTGGCTCATGCCGGCAATTGAAGCTTCGAATTATTTTTCCAACTGTAAACATCACAATATGAAGCAATTTGCTTTGTCTGATTAGCATACCTGATAAACTAAACAAACCTTACCTCTATCTAGAGATGCTCAAGGCCTAGGCTTCCAAACCCGTTTTTAGCAAGAAAAAAGTAGCCCGGAACTTTTGAGGCCCATGCCATTGGAATTTAATGGTCCGGGCTTGTCGGTTTTTTTTCCAAAACAAATAAGCCTGATTGGCCTTTAAGGCCTGGGTGTGGGCTCGACCTCAACCCAAGGGGTAGAGAGATTTTCTTAAAGACCCCCGGCTCAAATGGTGAGCTTAGCTGAGAGAGCATGTAAACAAGGCCTACTATATTTATGGTGAGGGTAGAATCGTTCACTACCTTATGAAGTAATAGTAGAAGAAATCAGCATATAGAGCCGTCTGCAGTAAGCCAGAGATGCAGGCTGAAAGAGAGGGAAAACCAATTCACAATTAATTATGAACACTTACAAACACAACACACACACACACACACACACACACACACACACACACACACACACACACACACACACACACATATATATACAGGGGAAGGTTCAAACGAGAAGCATGTCAATTTAAGAGAAAGTGAGCAATCTCAGCCACTTATCTCGCAGTTACGGTGGACGTGATCACGGAGGATTGATGCGATTCATGGGAGGGTAGAGATTATTAAAGGGGGGGACCGGTCAAAGCCGCCTTTGTTGACCGGATGAGTGGCTAAGATTGCTTCTCACGTTCTTTTAAATTGAAATGTTTCTCGTTTGAACCTCCCTCCCTCTCTCTCTCTCTATATATATATATATATATATATATATATATATAGAGAGAGAGAGAGAGAGAGAGAGAGAGAAAGAGAGACGAAAGTTCGGTTGCAAACTCAAATTTCATTGCGAACGTGAGGACAGCCAAGAGTGTGCCACGTGGCATATTCAGTCTGAATAATCATGAATTACTTAAGACTGAATAATACAACATTCAGTCTAAATCAGTCTGAATAATACATGATTATTCAGACTGAATATGCCACATGGCACACTCTCGGTTGTCCTCACATTCGCAATGAAAGATGAGTTTCCATTTGAACCCAACCCTATATATATATATATACGTATGTATGTATGATAAACAGATAGGGATACAAGATTTTTGCAACTTACATATCCATCCACTGAAATGGGCCTCTGTGAAATACCGATAAATCCAGTTGAGAATATACAACGCACGGTAGGCCCTAAAATAGAAAGGGTGAGATAAGGAGCAGAAAAGTTACAAGCTTGGATCTTCTTTCTTTTATGCTATCTAACATCAGGGTATCCTCAAATACTGATTGGCAAATAAATCCAAGCGCATACAGTTGAGTGAAAAACAATTATTCATTTTTTAAGTCTTATGAAGTAAATGCAAACAAGATCATGACTAGACATTGCAAAGCCTTGGGGTAGCTCAGCTGAACTTTTTTCATGGTATGTTGAAAATACAATTAAAAAAAAGTCCAGTTGCACATAAACGGGCCCAGACACCCATAGTTATTATAAAAGAAAAAAAAAAAGACTAGACATTGTAACCAGGAAATGAAGTTCCTAACAGGCCAAGAGTAGCTTTATGTTACAGTAAAACTGAGATTTAGAACTATCTCCAGCGCTAAAAAGATGTCCAACACATTAGTGGCATTTTCTATGAGGGGCTTACCGGAAAAGGATTACATTATTTACGAAAAATATATTAAACCAAGCAAGGAAAAGAAAAGAGAAGGGAGAATACCCAAGAAAGAAAACATATTGGCCAGTCAAGTTGTCAACATTTCCACTCCGTTGCAGCAGAACCAATTGAGGGAGAATAGCAACTGCTTCTAGATAGATAGAAAATGCCCAAAAGATCTGCCCAAGTATCACATCAAAATAGGTTTGACACACAACATTGCTGGCATAACAACACTCTATCCAAACACCAAATATTTAATATTATCTTTATAATTATAGAATCATGATAAATAGATCGAAGGCATTTCTTAATGAATACCAATCTCGTGCTAGAAATAAGACTATATGTCCATTGACCACCAAGTGTCCTTTTTTATCTTGTTAGGTGATCTTGCATTTCATACTACGTTTCCAAACTTCCCTTGCATAAGAAGTAAAAAGGCTTAATACAAGACAGTAAACACTCGTAGAGACATATAAAACAATGTTTTCCAAGTCTATTTAATAAAAGCTATAAGGTGCCACCATCTTCATGCCTTTCAATTATGACTTTTAATTGAAGAAGGAAGCAGTATTAGATTTGCTCTTTCTTTAGTTTCAAATTAACAGAAGTACAACAAATAGATTAAAAAATACTAGCATTTAGCAGGATATGTGCAAGAACAAAGGGTTTATTTTCAGTCTGCTTCCAGCAAACAGTACATTCTGGTATTCATTGGTCTATAACATGGTCTCCCTGGCATTGCATGTGACATTACATTTTTAAAATTTGACTTTGTTCAATCTGGTTAAGGCTTATCTCTTGGGCAACCAAACCCAAAGTCTGTCTGCCATGCTACTCTTCTTGATTACGTTTGATAACATAGTGGCACATTCTGGAAGACATGCGATTATCAAAACCATGCCGCCTTCTGGCAACATCTAGCTCCCAAGAATCTCAAAAAGATTTCAGACAAGTAATTCTTCATCCGTGACGATTAGCACCATCACACAAAAATTGGTGGCAGAATATTAGCAAACTACAATCTCAAAGATGTAGTAGTCCACTAACCCAAACATATTTGTATAAAATAACAAAATCTTTGCCTACCATCCTCTAAAATATAGTCCTCCTATGGATTATGAGAACCATCCCTCCTACCACCATTCCCCAGGCATCTCAAAAAGGAGTTTAGCGAAGTGATCATTTATCTGATGACCATTAAGTACAGAAAATATATGGGTAGCTCGATGCTAACAAACTACAATCTGAAGGTAGTCCTCTAACCCTAACATGTTTATACGAAAGAGCAAAGGCTTTGCCGCATCCTCTTACGTCTATCTTCCTGTTTACTCTCGCATCATTAAACCTGCAGCTTATGGGGCAAAGCCTGTACTTATTCCCTGAGGAGGACCTTCTGCAGTTGTAACTTGGTGAGATACTTTGTCTATGTGACGCTTTTCAGCTCAAAGATAGTTTCAACCAAAAAGAAGAGGCCATCAGTCAGGAATAAAGAAAAGATACAACTTAGTCCGTGTCACTTGGTCCTAGTTAACCCTCCAATTTTGTAACAATTACAATCTGATCAAATAGATAAAGATTGAACCAATCTTGGTGTGATGCTGATGAACCCAATGAATAGGATTTAAAAAATTAGAATATCAATTAATAGATGACAAACCAATATGCTGCACAAAGAATGTCCTAACCATCATATGCTATGATATTGTTTAATCATATGCCAAAAACCTGAAAAGCTCCAATATTGTACTAAAAAGGAATCAGTAGAACTTGTGCTAGTGTTGGTAATTAAAGAGTAGACACCACTAAAAGGGATTAAGAACATGTAAAGAAATGTGAAATGATTTTCAATTCTTTTTTTTAACGGCATTTTAACTCACACACACGTTCCGAGGGTATCCGGATCCATACGGTCACCGACTAATCCCCCGCGCCCATGAGCCGACCTGAAGGCCTACCCATGGACTCGCCCCTGAACCGACCCGAAGACCGGTCAAGAGCTGGATACCGCAAAAGAGGTCTATAAGGCCTTTGGCCTTTTTTGTACCAAGCGAGGCTCGAACCCGCGCCAACCTATCTTTCAAGGCAAGCGCAAGGATGTTACCTACCACCGCTGGGCTAGACATTCATTGGTTGATTTCCAATTCTATATTCATTGTCTCTGAAATATTTCAAAATTACACACAAATATTGAAATTTGACTAACCTCCAGAAATGTAAACTTGTCATGAAGGAGTAAAGCCAAAAGAAAGGTGCCGAATACCAAAAAGTGATGCCTAAATGTATCGAGATGGCGATCGTAGGAGCGCTTTACTACATAGTGACAGCGCATGCAGTAAACAATGGCGAAAGAAGTCCCTATAAACACCAGCTTCATGACCGTATTATAGAAAGAGATAAAGACGGTGAATAGATTCAAGTATCTGGCCAGAAAAACTATGGCATAGAGCTCCTGCGTCTTCAGAGAAATCCCTACAAGTTTAGTTTAATTGGAAATTAAAACCCTAGAAAAGATGAAAAAAATACAGAGAAATGTAGGTATGTAGGTACCTGAGCAGGATTTGGTAGCGTAGATTTTGAGGAGAAGGAGTAAGATGCTGATTAAGTGGAACATATCACCGGAAAACCTGAAGATGTTCATTCTGATTGATTCTTGTGGCAATGGCAATGGCAATGGCGATGGCGGTGGAGAGGTTGGTTTTTGGGGTTGATGTTGTTGACGACTTTAGGACCACCGTCCCAAGGGAGAGTACCTGAATTCTTGCATACGCAAATTCTTTTAATTTATTTTTCTATTTTAGTGTAGCTTCTTCAACAAATTTTTTTTTTTATTCTCTTCTCTTTCTTTTAAATACTAATGTTTGCATTTAGAAAAAAAAATATAATTAATTTTTTTTAAGTATATATAAGAATTAGATATGTTAAGTTATTGAATATTTTAATAAATAATCTTTGTTTCGTGTCATTTTTTATCATAAGATTCTAATTTGATGGTTTTATGAGTTTATATGTAATGCAAATATTAATTTGAACAAGGTTAAACTAAAATTTATTAGTTAAAATAATTTTGTTAAAACTCAATAATTATCTTGATTATATTTTATATTTTATTATGCAAATATTAACTTGAATAATTCAAATTATAATTCAACTAATAATAATTTTTTTATAACTCAATGATTGTTTTTAATAATACTGGCTATCTTGTTTTTTAATAAAATGACACGTTAGAAACAGATAAGCCTAAATGAATTAAAAGTGTAAAATACGTCCAGATACATATTTAGGCGGAAAAATCCTGAAACCGGCTCATCAGACGACGAAACGTGACAACTCGGTTACTTATTTATTATATATAGAATATACTAATATTCTCTTTTCTCTTTAAATTAAAAATAATAGTGTAGCTTTTATATATAAACTAAAAGACATTTTCAATTATATATTTTCTCAAATGCAACATTCTACTTTTTATAATATCTATTATAATATAATTATGGTATGTCTCTTACAAAGAGATGGTGTAAAAATGGAGTTGGTGTCAAAACGACATTTTCTTGTGTGTTAGAAATTGCTTTAAACTAGTGTGGCACTCGCACGTTGTGAGGTAGCATAGATAACTTGTATAGTAACATGTAGATTATTTATAAAATAAAAGGTTAATTGGTACATATAATTATGATCAACTGTATTTATAAGTTTCATAAAGTAGTGAAGTGAACTAAAATGATTAACACATTTTATTTGTATTGGTTTTAGAAAATAGAACAATATTTACAACTGACACAATAATTACTATCCAAAAGCATGTCCACTTCCCAAATGGCACAACCCAAATGTTGACTCTGAATGTACTAACTTAAACAACTACCAATTGTAATTACATTACAAATGACGATTGGAAAAACATTCATGTCACAATCCATAAGCAAAATAAAGTCATGCTAATATAACAAAAACAATTATTTTATCGGTCAGAAATGACAATCAAAAGAAACATTTGAAGTTGCAAAAGGGGTGATGCCTACAACGGCTCGAAAACAAGCTTTAATGTCATTGTTTTCCGAGTCGTTACACACCTTAGTCACCAAATCAATTCTTATAGAAACTCTCGCAATTCTAGCTATATATTAACACAATTTGAACTTCATAGAAAATGGATATTCTTCACCTAAGTTGTTGATTTCAATGAAAGCAAAACATCTATTTAACTTGAAAAAATTCAAATTAATGTGTCCTAAATAGAAGATCAAATCAACTAAATGATTGCAACACTAGTTTTACTAGGATGGAGCATCTAGGCACCAACCGATTCTTATAAAGAACCATAAAATCCCAACATAATGCTCTAGTCAGAAGACGACACACGATGGCATGGTGATGATCACTGATCAATAAGCTCCTCGAGATTCCAAACACCCTTGAACCCATTTGAGAAAAAACCTTTATTTCTTCCACAAATTGTTGAATTGCTTTTAATATTTACCATCCATGCAATATGTTCCTATCCTTGTTGAACATAAATTATTCTAGGAAAGAACTCCTAAAAATATAATACTTTACCAACCTAAAGAAAATTATGTTTAGGATTGTCTGGAGGAAGAGAGGTGTGACCAAGAAGGGCGATAATCGATGAAGTTTTTGTAGAATAGAATAGTTGAATCCTAGGACAAGACTCAGGGTGCGTTTGGTGTCGGGACAGGATAGAACAGAATAGGCCGAGACGAGACCGCGTAGGACAGAATAGGAAAACTTTTCAGTGTTTGGTAAGACATAACTAAATTGGACAGAACAAAACAAAATTGATAAAATGACCAATTTACCCCTAACAAGCAATTTATTGTTTTTTACCAAATAATTAATCTAAATTAAAGTAATGGCTCAATCATAATCCGCTTAATGTCTTAATAATAAAATGATATGTATCCATACATCTAAAACATTATGTATTCATATATCTAAAGGCTAAATTGGCTTAATGACTTAATCTATAGGCTAAATTGGTTTAATGGCTTAATTGGTTTGGAATTGACCAAAAGCACAACCCACATTTACTTCAAATTACTTCAAACTAAACCCTAAACCCTAAATAACCATAGTGAATGCTTGTTTCTCCTTATAAAAAGTTACAATCTTTAATTTGTTTAGTTACTTGTTTTCATTATTGCTTTCTAATCATAAAACCCACTTTTTAAACTATAATTGCTAGATTAATTGGTAGAACTAATAGACTAAATATAAGTAGATTCACTGTTCCCAGTGGTAAGAATGATACTTGGACTTACTTACACTATATTATTTCCGATCAGGTACGTTTACCTGTGTGTGGTAATCAAGTTGGGTGATGTTTAATAGGGTAAACCTTGGTACTATTATATATATATATATATATTTATCGCATCAGTAACCCAGTTGAAAAGACTGTTGAGGATTTCTTCTACCTGACGCTTGTAGGGAGATTTGACGCTCTTGAGGCATTATCTGATTTAGTACCACTCGTATATCGGGTGTATGATCGACCTTGTGTCTATTGTGGCTGATGACCTTAATGAATATAGTCGAAGGATGGCTTTTCTTCTTTCTTGTTTTCCTTAAGATCACAGACTGAACATGAGAGTTGTGCTTCCTTAGATGTAGCCTGTCTCTGCACCACTTAGCTTTCTCATCTTCTTCTTAGCTGATATTGGTTTAATTGGGATGTAGAGGGTTAAGATGTGGAGGGGTTGAAAGTGTTTAGAGGTGGAGGGTTTTAGAGAAAGGTTGACAGTTCAGTTTGAACATGTATGGTGTTAAGGGGTTCAATAGCGTGGGGTATGTGTCTGATGGCTACGCGAGTAGTGGCTGAAGTACTTTGTGAGAATACTCTTACCATGTCCTTAGTGACAGTTCCTGACACGACATCAATGGGTTGTTCATTTGAGGATGAGGATGCTTCAGGTTCAAGTTGTGAGTTAAGAAATAATAGGGTTTCTTTCTTAGTTTGAGGATTGATATGGTTGGTTGTTTCAGTTTAGGTTTCAGGTTCAGGAGAGGAATCAGGGAGGTTTATGGTTTTAGGGGTAGGCTTAGGTTGAGGTTTGAGGATGGTAGAGTTGGGAAGAAGGTTAGAGTTAGTAGAGGAAGAGTGAGTGAGGTCTAAGGACTTACCCGGTATCTCCCCCTCACGTTAAGCTCCCGGTGAAGCTTTGCTCCTTGCTTCAGGGGTCTTCTCCATGTTAGAGGTAGGGTTCTGACTAGTGACGGGGCTAGTGCTTGGATGTTTGTGCATTAAGACCCTTGTGACTCTGAAGAGGTCGCGTCATTACCATCATCATTATCATCATCAGCATCTTCATCATCTTTTCGGGGACTAAGATCTAGTCACTCTCTTTATCTTCCTTATCTTCTTCCTCTAACTGAATAGTTTCATCGTAGAAAGCAAAGGGACCTGGTTAACGTTCATGAGCAGCGATGTGAGATTGTTCCCTTTGCAGCCGCACTCTGCTTGGAGAATGTTGTTGATGAGATACATGTCACACCCTGCTAAAGCGGAAACACGAGGCGAGACAGGTAATAGTACAATACATTAGGAAATATTAAACATCAGCCATGACATTAAAACATAACCATAACGAGTTTACAATTCTTACAATCCATATTGAAAAACATCATTATAAAATCAAAAGTCTTGTTATAAATCCATGGTTGATTCAAACTGTTGGGTTTTTGTGGATCCCTCGCATCTTAACTGAAACGAGGATCACTGTGGATCTCAATCCTAACTGGAAGAGATGCACGATAAAACCTAATGACCAAACTGACCAAAAGGTATAAACTTTATCAAACCTAACTGGTTTAATTGATGCGGAAGCTTAGAATTAAAAACCCGAAAAACATTCGTAGATCTTAATCGTTGATTTATTTAATCCTAATAGTTAGAAGTTTAGAGTAATTTACCTGGATTGCTTGAGCTAAATCCACCCGTGAACGATCAGACAAATAACCTTCTAGCTGGCTGAAATCCCGAGATCACGAAACAAGCTGTTTTGCGAGATGACAACCGAAAAACCGAACTCCGTGGGGTAAGGGTTTTTGGCGCTGGTTTTGGGAGAGAGGAGAGAGAGATTTTTCCTTTTTGGCTTGATTAATCAATGAGTAAATTGATAAACCCTTAAGCTTATATTTATAAGATAGACTTTCCTAGTTACCATACAACTCAATAATTATTTTTTGGTAATTATCTTTTCTTTCTCCCAAAGAAAAGAATCTTTACTAAACTAGATAATTATTTCTTATTAATTAATATTCTATTATATATTTATTTATCTTAATAAATACATAATTTATTAATTAATAAACTTATATATATTTATTTACCTAATAAATATATATAATCCATTTCAAACCTTTTGGGTTTTCTTACATAAAATACCCAACTGGTTTATAATTAACTATTATAAACCCAATCTCTCTAAACTGGGATTATCTTATTTGATTTATAGATCCTCACAGGTGTGACCCTCAAGTGTCTTATAACATGGATGTGAAATCACTGGTTTGTCAACTTCTGCACATAATTACTAACACAAACGTGCGCTCATTGATCTAAATCTCTTTTACCTTCTTAACTCATGAAAAGCATGAACTGTGTGAGTTCGCATAAGCATGTCATGGTTGATGTTTAATATATCCTAATGTGCGATATTGAATACATGTTGCGCCTCGTGTTTCCGCTTTAGCGGGGTGTGACAGACTGGGTATCAGAGCCTTAGGTTATAGAGAACATCGGTTTTCTATGAAAACATGCACTATAACCAAGTTTTTGAAAGTTAATTTTTTATACGAATTTTGAAATATATATATATAGGGATTACTTCTTCAAAATGTATCCAACTATCCCTAATATACTATTGTATATATCCACCTAAAAATTCCTTTTGTATACATCAAACTTTATTTTTTAGTCTATTGTGTGTATTTTTTATACACACAATAGTATATTGGGGGATAGTTGGTACACATAATAGACTCAAAAATACAATTAATAGACTCAAAAATAAAGTTTGATATATACAAAAGGAATTTTTTTAGGTTGATACACACAATAGTATATTGGGGATAGTTGGATACATTTTGAAGAACTAATCCATATATATATAAAGCTCACTAATAGTATAACTATAATAGGTGTCATTCTAGCATATCATAATTAGGCAAAGCCTGATCACCTATGTCTAATCATGGTATGAATTAGAAGGGTCTTGACTAGTTATGCTAAAAGTTAGCTAGAAACAGGAACTTCTTAATTCTTCATGAAAAGCATAAACTGTGTGAGTTCACATAAGCATGTCATGGTTGATGTTTAATATATCCTAATGTGCGGTACTGAATACTTGTGACTCTCGTGTTTCCGCTTTAGCGGGTGTGACAATACATCACTGTAGGAAGGAGGCTATGCTGCTTTGAACAACTTGCTGAGATATGAGAACAACAATATGCATCTCAGTGAAGGATCAATCGTTCGTTGTAAACGATGACATATGGGGAGCAGGGGTAGCAAGACCTTTGATAAGCTGGGTCAGTTCCTCCATCTTGGTGTTGATTGCTTTTATCCCAGCATCCTAATCATTAAGTCGCTTCATGACCTTGGCTTGGAATTTTGGGAGATATGAGGTACCTGCTTGAATGGTAGACTGCATGTCAGGGAGCGTGTTCATATGGAAGTTCTGATACGCATCACCCATGATAGTAGAATCAACGAGGATGTTCATCTTTGCTTGAATTGAGTCCAGGGAAGGTATAGAGATGAACAACCCGCTGCTGGAGGATGAGGCCACTACAACACGTGCTTTGGCTTCAGCGTCAGCCTAAGCAGCCTGGGCAGCAAGGAGTTGGGCAGTTCCATCCTTCAGCTTCTGAGCGTCCTCATCAGCTTGACTCTTTTTATGAGTTTCAGCCTCTAGACGGGCTTTCTCAGCTTCATGTCTCTTGGCTTCAACATCAGCAAGAGTTCGCTCAACATCAGTGGCATAGTGATCATCATCATCTCCCAAGTCATCTTGTTGAATGCACGGAGGCGATGGCATAGAACCTGGAAAGTTAGTAGCTAAATGAGCACTAGAAGACTCATTATCTTTCATAGAAGAAAGAAGGGTATTGTGATTAGTATTACCTAAGGTTGGGATGGCATCATATTGATTGCTATCCTTGGTCACTGAGATCTTGAGAGAAGATACCTTAGGTTCTAGTTGGGTGGAGGATTCACCTGTAGGTTGAGAAGAGATAGATTAGAAGGGTTGGTTAAGAGAGATATGATCATGGAGAGCGGTAGTGTTCTTACCGTAGAGCATCTCCTTGACATACATGTAGCTTTTTCCCTTTCTGGTAGCAGCGTGCGTGAGACGCTTTTGGAGAAGAGGAGAAGTTGGAGCTGAAGAGTGAGGGGATCGCTTATGCGACACTTGTTTTGTAGCTGGGGAAGTCAGTAAGGGGTTAATCATTGACGTAGCATGCGAAAGAGAAGAAGGGGAGAATGTGAGGCTGAGATAGAAGATATACCTGAAGAGGAGTGGGATGGCACTGAATCTTCTTTAGTGGGAACCACAAGACAGTGCTAAGAGGCACATCTACTTCATAAGTAGGGTGGTCCAGTGTCTTGATCCCAATGACAAAATTCTTGAAGACACTTGTAGTGGGATACCTTTGCTGAATTTGCAGTGCAACTACTGCAGAGAATAATCTCGGGTATGCCACATATCTTCTTCTTGTGGGCTCCTTCAACCTTTTCAACATGTCATCGTAGATGACCTTGGCATAGTTGAGATGGCGGTTGGTGATCGCTGAGAATACCGTCTGAGTTATTGAAAAGGAGGCCTGATCAAGACTTCTTGCCTTTCCAGTGAAATACCCTAACAAATATGTTTTTATTAAAATTGGGTCAATCAAATAAACTAAAAAGAATATGTTTTTGTTCTAAAAAATTTATTCATTTGATTAGTCGAATACACTAAAAAATATGTTATTTTATTATAAGACACTTTATAAAATACAATTAAAATTGCATTTTTTTCTTCAATCAAATACATTTGAAAATATACTTAATATTACATGTAAAAATAAAGTTTAAAACAAATTTTAAATAACAAATGGGCTGGTCTCAGGCTGGGCCCTATTTCAGTTGAATATGATAACGAATGTGTTGGGAATCGGAGGCGATAAACTGCAGCGGAATAACATAAAACGATTCCCAAACACGGACCCAACCTAAACCTTACAGACACAAATAAGGTGTTTTAGTGGGTTTACCTTTTGCGTGAAAAACTCCGAAACGCGAGCAGGGGATACACCGCTACTGACACCACGTGAGATGGTTGCTAGACCACCGGGACTGATCGGAAAAACGACTCCGGTCGTACGTGTGTGTGAGGCCGGCGACGGGGAGGGAGAGAAAGAGAGAGAGTAATTTTTCTTGGTGATCAAGTTATTTGGTTTATCAGCTTAAGCCTTTATTTATAAAGATAAATAAGGCAATGATTGTAACCAATTATAATTCCTTATAGTTATCACTTTAATTAATCAAACTGATTAATTATATATATATTTAAAAAATAATTAAATAATTATTTATTCTTTTCTCTCTTTTAATAATTAAAAACAATTAATTATTTTCTCACACACATATAATCCAAACGATCTCAAATTGGGTGTGCAGCGGTGTGAGCTACTAGTGTCTTATAACATTGGACACGGTAATCCCTGTTACTGTCTTGCACATAATCGTAACAGACTCCCACTTGTGCCAGACATGTAACTCTACTGTTACCATTAGCCTAAGGAGGTCCCTAGCCAGACACTTAGGTTAACCAGGTTATAAGATCTCTTATATCCAGAGATACAATTCACGCTTGACTTTGTACACAGGTTCATTCCTTTTGCACGCGATATTACTAAAATGAATTTGAGACATGGAGTGGAGGATTCATTTCTCGAATTCAAGTATTTCTTGACTCTGATTTCGATTGCCTACAGTAACGTATATTACTAAATAACAACTGTTATTCTATCCGAGCGTGGCCACGCGTTTTCTGCTAATCTTAATCGTCAAGGGCCCGGAAATATCTCTCTTTTGAAAGAGGTGCAAATCCCTTCTTGACTATCTGCATTTGGATCCACGACTTCCGCTGCATCTAGTCACGTCCCGTATGGCCGCCCTGTTATGGTGCAGCGTTAGGACGCGCTAAGAGTACAGTAGTCCTCGTGTTCCCAAACCAAACATCTCAGGTCTAAGGACAACCTATCATCAAGTCAGTGCTTATGACTGGGGCTCCATGAAGGAGACTTGAAACTGGTCACTTCCAATACTCAAACACTCTGATGAGTATCTATAAATGCTTGGTCACATCACTTGTGCTTTTACTCTTTACTTTGAATAAATCATCAAGCATTTATAATAGCGTTAAACCCCCTATTGAAATTCTCATTTCAATAAGTGGCTATGGAAATTTAGATTTTATCGCAAGACTTTGCATAAATCATGGATACAGTAAATATGCAAAAACAGTTTAACTTTTGAAACAATCATGAATTTAAAACCTCCAATATTTCAATCACACTGTGAAATAAAACTTTACATGATCTAATGTCTCAAAATTAAACTACTGTAATAATAATAAACTAAAACTAGCTACTGGTGTCCAGGTACTGCATCCCAATGGAACTTGCATGAGCCTCATGCTTCACCCTTGCTAGCGGCTTGGTCAGCGGATCTGCGACATTGTCTTCCATCGGAATCTTGCATATTCTTACATCTCCTCTTCCAATGATCTCTCGGATGAGGTGATACTTTCTGAGCACGTGTCTTGACTTGTGATGCTCTCTAGGTTCCTTTGCTTGCGCCACGGCTCCCGAGTTGTCACAGAATATATCGATCGGTCTAGAGACACTGGCAACGACTCTTAGATCCGATAGAAAATTCCTCAGCCAGACAGCTTCCTTTGCGGCATCAGATGCTGCAATGTACTCTGCTTCTGTAGTTGAATCTGCAATCGTATCCTGTTTCGACCTCTTCCATGAGATCGCGCCTCCGTTTAGGGTAAAGATGTACCCTGACTGTGATCTAAAATCATCTCTGTCGGTCTGGAAACTAGCATCAGAATATCCGGTGACACTAATTTCATCCTCAGAACCTCCAAAGATCAAGAACATGTCTTTCGTTCTTCTCAGGTACTTGAGAATGTTCTTGACAGCCACCCAATGAGGTTCTCCTGGATTCTGTTGATATCTGCTTGTAACACTTACTGAGTAAGCAACATCGGGCCTAGTACATAACATGGCATACATGATTGATCCAATTGCCGAAGCATATGGAACTGATTTCATTTTGTCCTGATCTTGACTAGAAAGAGGACATTGTGTCTTACTTAACACTATGCCATGTTGCATCGGGATAAATCCTTTCTTGGATTCATCCATCCTAAATTTCTTCATGATTTTGTCAATGTATGTACTTTGACTAAGTCCGATAAGCCGCTTAGATCTATTTCTGTAGATCTTTATGCCAAGTATATAAGCGGCTTCTCCAAGGTCTTTCATCTGGAAACATTTGCTTAACCAACTCTTTACACTCTGTAAAGTTGGTACATCGTTTCCTATGAGTAGAATATCGTCTACGTACAAGACCAAGAAGGTTACTATGCTCCCACTAAACTTAGTGTAAACACATGGCTCGAACTCACTTTTCGCGAAACCAAACTCTTTGATTCGCTCATCAAAATGTAAGTTCCAGCTACGAGATGCTTGCTTTAATCCATAAATTGATTTTAGCAGTTTACACACTTTATTAGGATTTTTAGGATCTTTAAATCCTTCCGCTTGTTCCATATAGACGTCTTCTGTTAACTTTCCGTTCAGAAAGGCTGTATTGACGTCCATTTGCCAGATTTTGTAATTAAAATACGTTGAAATGGCCATTAGAATCCTAATTGACTTTAACATGGCTACTGGTGAAAAGGTTTCATCATAGTCTATACCATGAGTTTGCATGAATCCTTTCGCAACCAGTCTAGCCTTAAAAGTGTGCACATTCCCGTCCATATCAGTTTTCTTCTTGAAAACCCATTTACGTCCAACAGCCCTACAGTGCTGGGGTAAATCAGTCAACTCCCATACTTGGTTATCGTACATGGACTGCATCTCGGCCTTCATGGCTTCTTGCCATTGTTTAGACTCACTGCCTGACACAGGTTCTCCATAGGATGTCGATTCATTCAAGTCTCCACCAACTTGAGAGACTAGAAATCCAAGATACCTATCTGGTTCTTGTCTTACCCTAGTGGATCTGCGAAGGTCCTGTGTTTGCACTTCCTCAATCGGCTCTGATTGAGGTTCAACATTTTCATGTTGAATTTCTGGCTCAACAGTCGGTGCAGTGTTATCCTCGTCTACTACCTGTAGATCTACATCCTCTCTGGTGTTCTCGGAACTGAGAAACTTTTCTTCCAGAATTTTTCCATTTCGAGCCACAAAAACTTTCTTCTCTTCAGGGTTGTAGAAGTAATATCCCACGGTGGTCTTGGGATATCCCACGAAGAAACACTTGTCGGATTTGGGTTTGAGTTTTTCTGAGGTAGGTCGTTTGACGTAAACCTCACAACCCCAAATTTTTAAAAAGACATTTTGGGTTTCTTACCCTTCCACAACTCGTATGGCGTCTTTTCTACCGACTTGGTTGGCGCTCTGTTCAGTATATGTGCTGCTGTTTCGAGCGCATGTCCCCAAAATGATACTGGTAGTGTAGAGCGACACATCATCGATCGTACCATGTCTAGCAATGTATGATTCCTCCTTTCTGACACACCATTCATCTGAGGTGTATACGGAGGTGTGGGTTGTGATACAATCCCACATTCCATCAGATGATTGCCAAACTCTTGACTAAGATATTCGCCTCCTCGATTTGATCGTAAAAACTTGATCTTTCTGTCAAGTTGATTTTGTACTTCATTATGATATTCTCTAAATTTCTCAAAGCTTTCAGATTTATGTCTCATCAAGTAGACATAACCATATCTACTGAAATCATCAGTAAATGTAATGAAATACCGGTATCCTCCTCTTGCCTCATGACTAAATGGTCCACACACATTTGTGTGAACTATTTCTAACAAGTCAGTGGCTCTTTCATTATCTTTGTTGAAAGGTTCCTTTGTCATCTTGCCAGATAAACAGGATTCGTAGTTGTCAAAAGGTTTAAAATCAAAAGTTCCAAGAAAACCTCCTTTTAGGAGTAGTTCAACGCGTTTCTTGTTTATGTGTCCTAGACGACAATGCCAGAGGTAAGTTTGATCCTCAATGTCTTTGGATCGTTTACTTATATGATAAATTTCTTTATTATCATCTTGCAGATTTATTGTATATAGACCATTCACAGGTGTAGCTTTAAAATAGAAAATATTATTTTTAAAGACTGAAAGCATTTTATAATCATATTTGTAATAAAAACCTTGGTCTACCAATAAATCAAAAGACATAACATTCTTAATCATCTTTGGAACATAATAACAATTTTCCAGTTCCAAAACTAGACCCGAGGGTAAACTAAGACTATAAGATCCTACTGCTTCAGCTATCAGCGGTGTGCCTTCGCCAACTCGTAGGTTCGAACGGTCCTTCCTCAAAGTCTCTCTTCTAGTGAATCCCTGTAAATGATTACAAATGTGGTTACCACTGCCTGTATCAATTACCCATGATTCATAAGAAGTGATTAAGCAATCTATCATAAAGATACCTGGAGCATCGGGTAAACCGATCTCTATCTGGTCGATATTCAGCGAGTGCTCGCAAATATCCTGGCTACCGCATTCTGGGCAACTCAGATCTCCCAGCTCATCAATCCAATCACTGTCCATGAGTTCAGCAGGTGATGGTTTTGGCTCCAAACTGGCCAAAATATTCTCATGTACTTTTGCCACGTCGATCTTTGGTTCTTTCATGTAGGCACTAGCTGTGTCACATATCTCCTTCGAGAGTGAGTACCACATCAGATACACTAGCTCTTCCTGAGTCATCTTGTATCCCAGACGTGTCAAACATTTAAAGAGTCTTTTCATTTCGATAAGATGATCTTTAACTGATTGGTTCTTTCTTAGCTTTAGTGAAAGTATCTCTTTCATGATCAGAAGCTTACCTGTGTGTTTATAGAAACCTGACTGGTTTTCCATATCTTTCACGACCTCATGGCAGGATTTAACTCTTAGATCTCCCGCAAGCTCGGGTGATATAGAGAAAATCAGAATTGACATAACATCCGATTCATCCTCCAAATATTTAAAGTACTGAGTAAATTCCTTTTCAGGAGAATTACTCTTAGGTCGTGAAACATGTTTATCTAAAACGTATAGCTTACCCTGTGTACGCAAGATATTATCTATTGGGTTTTTGTGGGATCCCTCGAGTCAAACTGATACGAGGATCATTATGAGAAAAACCTATAAACCTGATAACCAAACTGGTTAGAGATCTATATGACCGGAACCTCACTGGTTCGTTTTAATGCGGAAGCGATATGGATATAAAACCCAAGAAAAATCCACAGATCTTATCGTTGTTTTATTTCATTCTAACAATTATGGTTCAAGATGATTTACCTGGATTGCTTGAGAATAAATCCACCAATGAACGACCAACGAATTGTTCCTCTAGCAGAACTGAAACCCGAAAAAACTGAAAACCGAACTGGTTGTCGCGAGGGGAGGGGACGGCGCCGGTAGGAGAGAGAGGGAAAACTGGAAACTGAGAATTAGATTAATTGAATTTCTTAAACCCATAAGGTTTATTTATATATGAAGGAATCAGAGTTTCCATCTGATTCAGTTTCCCCTTTTTAATTATCCTTTTCTTTTCTTCCAAGAAAAGAATTATTCTAGATAATTACTAATATATATTTATTTAATCTAACAAATATATAATTCCTTTAATTAATTATTCTATTATATATTTATTTATCCAATAAATATATAATCTACTTAATTAATTAATAATCCTCCAACTTTGGGATTTCTGACTGAAATTACCCAACTGATTTATAATTGACTATTATAAATCTTAACTCTTCATTTCTGGGTTTCATTTAACTTATTCGATTTATAGGTCCTCACAGGTGTGACCCTCAAGTGTCTTGCAACATTGGATGTGTAATCACTTGGTTTGTCAACTTATGCACATTATTACTAACAGACTCCCACTTGTGCAAGTTGGCAATACCGTCTTGATTACACGGACCTAAGGAGGCCCCTAGACAGGCACTTAGGCTGACCAGGTTACAAGAACTCTTATACCCAGACTGGTGATAGAACATTTTCTTAAGGAAATGACATCTATGAAGCTATTGTTCATAAATTGGGTATATCTTGGCTTTTCCCTTTGCATCACTATATTTCATCTGTGAGTATGAGCTTGGAATAAGTCAACTCTAAATACTCAAGATTTATGTTTCTTGACTATCCGACCTCTACTGATAGGTAAACGACAAAGAACTAATCAGTTCGTTTGGGCATGGCCATGCACTTCATCAGTATGTTCAGTCAGTCAAGGGGCCCGGAAATATCTCTCTTCATAGAAGAGGTGCAAATCCCATCTTGCATATCTGCATTCAACACCACGGCTTCCGCTGAATCTAGTTACGCTCTTTATAGCCACCCTGTTACGGCGTAGCGGTTGAACGCACTAAGTATCCAGCAGTCCTCATGACATCAAATTAGATACCTCAGGTGATAGGGACAACCACTGTGAGATTTACTTATGACTAATTCCAAGAAGTAATCTCATCTGCGGATCACGTCCGATATCTGCTACTTTATCAAATATCTGTGCAACTTTTAGTCTACAACACTTGTAGTTGTTAACTGATCATAACTACCTAAAAGTTCACAATGACTTTAACACCTTATCTGGTTCCCACCAAGATAAGTTGTCACGGACAAATTTTGAATGAAAAACTAGTTTCACTCCTGGATTATAAAACATGCAAAATAAAAGTGATAAAGAATTTAATTTTGTATAGTCCATATTACACTCTGTAATAATAACAAAATTAATGACATTTCTTAATAACTTTTATGATATCTATTTAACGTTTGTTAAATACTGATCTAAAATGAAGTATCACCTATCTTCAGTTTAAATCCTTTGATTAAAGTTTACCATTTCAATCAAAGTGACAACCAAATAATACAAGTTTGTATTTACCGATACAATCCACTTGATTATGCTAATTATTGTTTTACAAGCACTTAAACAAAATTAGTCTTTTATTTTATCATATTCCCTGAACTTGGAGACCTGGAATAACTCCTAGTTTCTTCCTGAATATGCAAAATTAAACTGCAACTTTCCTTAGTTGCTGTGTAGATGAATGATTTCTACCTGAAATCAGATTCTATTTACTATGCTGGTAAATTTACTGGAATTCTATCTAACATTTTAATTATTGACTTACAGTCATTTAAGACACTTAAGTTTCAAAAACTTTGAAACTTTTGTTCTACCCTTTTGACTAAAAGGTAAATTATATCTTATGAATTCCCATCCTACCTGGATCATGAATTCCGAGATATATTGAATCAATAATTATATCTTTCATTCTTTATCTTAGACTAGATAGAGAATAAATTGGGCTCCCACTAACCTATATGAAAACTGACTATTACTCAAAATTTACTATTGACTTAGTCAAAGCTTTGATTAGTCAATTCTATTTTAAGTAATACACTTGAGAATTCTAACATTTATAAAATTTAACTGGATTTTTGTTAAATCCTAATTCCAAAACTTGGAATTTTCCTAGTTTTATAAATACTGTAATTATTAACGCTATCTGAGTTAATATCCTAAATTCTCTTTTAAACATTTGAGTAATTAAATCTGATTACAAAATTATTTCATAATCTTTTTTTCATAGATGTTTTATTTCGAAAACACATTTCTATAAAAATAGTATTTTTGACAGTTTTCATATAAGTTATTTTAATTAAAACTACTAAAGTAACTTTGTCAGTGCAATAGGCAATATCTAGGATTAAATCAAATAGATTCAAAAAAATACTACGTACAACAGATATTTCAATGTCAAGACAATAACTTCTAAAATTAAAACCATAGAATGTAAATTTAAAATTATAACTATCCAAAAAGTAACTGTTTTAAAACATAAGTCTAAAATGAAAAATGTCTTGACTAGAATTGAAATGAACTGGTACTTAAGATCCTCAGCAACTCCTGCGCACTTCACTTCTGACCTCCTGCAATAGTCATTTGCTCTAGGTATCAGTACACTTGTAAACTAACAAGTAAGAAGTGACAAATTAAAGCAATCATAAATATCTGAGGTTTACATACCTGCTTCATGACGCTTTGGGCAGTTTTGCCTCCAGTGACCGATCTCATTGCATGTAAAACAGCGATTCTCGGTCCTAGCTTTGTTTGGCTTGACCTTCTTGCCCTTGCCCTTGCCTTTGCCTTTCTTGGGTGCACTCTGGACGGCCTGAACTGGTCCCTTCCCTTTGCTGGTGCTAGTATGCCCATTCTTCTTTTTCACCCCTCCATCTCTTACCATCAGGACATCCTTGGTTTTGTTTTTGGTCCCCATATTTAATTCAGCTGTCTTAAGCATGGAGTGTAATTCTGCTATTGACTTCTCCATGTTATTCATGTTGTAATTGACTACAAAGGGCTTGTAGTCATCTGACAGTGAATTGAGTATAGTATCCGTTGCTAGCTGCAACGGAACTGGGTGACCAAGCCTCTCCAGATGATCCAAGTGCCGTTTCATTTTCATGACGTGGTCACTTACTGATGTCCCTTTAATCATCTTGCATTCATTAAATGCTTTTGTGGCATCATAACGTTCTGTACGAGCCTGTGTCTGGAACATGTCCCTCAGCTGGCGGATCATGTCATAAGCATTTGTGTTTATGAGCCCTGCTTGTAGATCTGGGCTCATAGTTGCAAGCATGAGACAGGCGACATCTAGCAGATCATCTGAGTGCTTCTTGTGGGCATTTCTAGCAGCAGCCGGAGCATTTGCTGGAGGAGCCTCCCTAAGAGACTCTTCAAGGACATACCATTTCCTTTCGTGTCTGAGCACAATCATCAGATTGCGCTCCCAGTCAAGGAAATTGGGACCGGTTAGCTTGTCCTTTTCAAGGATAGAGCGGAGGGAAAGATTGTTAGTGCTGGTAACAGTGCTTGCCATCTACACATTTAAAACTTTTGGTTTTTAGCAACTGTAAATAGATTAATTTCCAATAAATATCAATAAACCCTTAAATGATCAATTTATTGGACTAGGATCCTCATTTCATACGTCCTGATGTGCGGTGTGTTCTTACTCATCAGGACCATACTATTTCGGTAGGTAAGGACTTTTACCAATCACATCCAACTGACATGACTCCTAGATTTTTTCGGGACCACGGTAACTATCCGTGCATGTTTCAGTCCTTCTTAGTGCATTTTGGCCCGGTACCTCCCGGTGAACTTATTAGTACCAAAATAGATCTCACCATTTTGGGAGCCTGATCACTTTACTCTGGCCGGTACCACCCGGAGATTATTCGCAGAGTTATGTAACCCCTCCGGCTTCAGTTTGAACACGGATGTTGAAGGTGTGATCACTCACAACGCCCGTGTACCTTACGCCGAAGGTGCCCCTAGATGGGTTGCACCACTGATCTATGATTTTCGGGGTTTTTAATTTTGAAAAACTTTTATAACCAGGATTTTGAAAAATTATAATTCTGAAAAACTGATCGTTAAAAAGGCAACTGATGTTTCATACTAACTGTTTCAAACATACATGCTATTTAAAACTAACTGTTTTAAAGTCACTTGCTAATTAAAACTAACTGTTTTAATAGCACACTAGTTGATTAAAACTGACTGTTTTGTCAACTTGCCTTTTTCATGAAACAATCATTTATTATTTAGAGGTTTAAAATAAAATCTATCGTTTTGAAAAAAGTTCGAAAAACTGGTAATTTTAAAAGACCTATCTTATTTTGTGATATTAGTTAGTCTTTAAAAAAAACTTCTATTTTAAAACTAATAAACATGTAAGATATCACAAATAAACATTTAACCATGCAGTTAAATAATAATCAACCACACAATAACCAATTATAGTTTTTGCCAACATTTGTTTCTTAGGGACCAATAATGACCTAACTAAACTGAAAGTTTCAGAACCTTGCGTAGCTACCACTGGCATCTCCATCTTTGTCAGGACTCCGGAAAGAGGAAGAACTCCAGTAGCTCCCACTGGCCTCGCCATCCCGAAAGAATGAGAAGGAAAAATAAAACGTCTATCCTAAGGTCATTATTACATAAGGGGTTGTAAATGGCACGCAGGCCTCCCCGGAATTTCGTCAAGTGTCTAAGTTGGCAAAATCTATAATAGGTTTATATATATAAATACGCAAGCATGTATAAAATATGCATCTAATATAAGGCACAAAACAAGCAATATATATATACAAACGTAAATCAACTCTAGATCCGTTAAAATTGTCTCGTTTCTTATCTCGCAAAACTCGATTTTAACTGATTTATAAAACAAACTGTTTTATAGACCAAAAATAATGTTTTAGTTTGAAAACCATTTTTACTTGAAATTAATTAAGATTTACAAACTGTAAACCTATCTTATAAAAACAAAACCAGTTTTCAAAAATATTTACCCTTTTATTCATAAATAAAATAAATAAATTAAAACGGGATTAACGAGTAAAATTGTTGGTACAGAATACTGACCCGTAAACTGTGTCGTGATTTTGAACGACTGGTCAATCACGACACAAAGATTTAAACGGATCAAAATAATCAGTTTGAGTTTAATAAAACTTTAAAACAAAATTAACTGAATTAATTTGGGTGAAAAGTCAACAACCCTCTTGGGCCATAAACTTATCCCAAAATTTTTGGGTTTTGGGCCCGGCTATAATTAGGCCCAAAGACTACTGAAAAACCCTAGAGTAGTTCGTAGTTATGTTCGTGTTGCGAAGACGACACTCGCACCGCGAGTACACGGCTTGCGTCGCCATCGCCACCGATCACCATCACTTGGTTTGATACCGCCGGCCACCACCGAACTGGTGGTTTGGCCGTGGTCTTCAAACGCCGCCGTCGGCATCATCGATTTGGCCGGTGTTCAAAACATCACCGCTGCATCTCGTAGCCCCCGTACACTTTTCGACCGATGACGATGGCACGAACAATGCCACCACCACCGCTGCCGAGCTGCCACCACCACCCTGGTGGTGCAGCTGCCGTCGAACCATAATCCGGCCACAGCCGGATGTCTACGGCCACAACCGTGTGCGCCACCATCATGTGGGCCGGTGATCAGGACGATAATCGATCGCCGCCACCACTAACTGTGGTGTGGCCGATCGATCGACGACAATCGAATGCTGCCACCGCTTTGCGCGGTTTGGCCGGCGATCGATTAAGCAGCAGCCGCCGCCACCGCTTTGCGCGATTTGGCCGGCGATCGCTGTTATCGTGACTGGTGGTACGAGCCGGTGTCGACAGCTAAGAACACCGCCATCCACCACCGCTCTTAGCGGTTTCTGGTGGTTGCGGTGTGGCCACCGCCGACTGGCGATGCGGCCTCGGTGTAATGCACCCTTGATCATCAACAAACGCTATCGATCATCGCCGGTCACCACCACGCTGGCGGTTTGACCTCGGCGTTGATTGTGGTCCATGGATCGCCGCTTGGCCACCACCGAATTGGTGGTTCGGCCTCGGCTATGCCGTGGTTTGCGGTTTTTGCCGCCGCAGTTCACGGCCACCTCCACGTTGGTGGTTTGGCCATAGCCGCGCCGCGCTCCATCCACGACCCACCACCATTCGTCGCATCCACCATTGTGGTGCGGTTCGGTGGTCTAAAAAACACAGCAGCCGAATGCCGCCGGCGATCTTGTTTGCCGTTGCTTTTGGCCGGCGACGACTTCAGCCGTGGCTTAGGTCGTACGGCCACCACCGAATTGGTGGTGTTGTTAGTTGATCGTGATGGCCAAAACCACCACCGTGGACACCGCCATCCACCACCGCGTTTGCGGTTTTCGGGTGGTTGCGGTGTTCACACATCGGCTACCACCATTCGCCGCCACCACCGGACTGTGGTGCGGCTAGGTGGTTGATGTCAACAGCCGGTGCCGCCATCGCAAACTGCGGTGCAGCCGGTGTTTGATGGTCGGGTGCATCTAGTGATCGGCCTGGCGGTCTGGCTGGCTAACTGCCGCCGTTCCACCGCCGATCGTCAGGTGTTTTCGATGATTAGGTTTTTGATCTATGTTTATGATAAAAATCAAATGTAAACTATTAAACAATTTTAATTAAAGCTTGTTATGCAAGAAACGAATTAATTTTAGACGGATCTTAGAAACTAAAAAATTAAAACAAACGATTAAACCTGTGGCTCTGATACCACTGTTGGGTTTTTGTGGGATCCCTCGAGTCAAACTGATACGAGGATCATTATGAGAAAAACCTATAAACCTGATAACCAAACTGGTTAGAGATCTATATGACCGGAACCTCACTGGTTCGTTTTAATGCGGAAGCGATATGGATATAAAACCCATGAAAAATCCACAGATCTTATCGTTGTTTTATTTCATTCTAACAATTATGGTTCAAGATGATTTACCTGGATTGCTTGAGAATAAATCCACCAATGAACGACCAACGAATTGTTCCTCTAGCAGAACTGAAACCCGAAAAAACTGAAAACCGAACTGGTTGTCGCGAGGGGAGGGGACGACGCCGGTAGGAGAGAGAGAGGGAAAACTGGAAACTGAGAATTAGATTAATTGAATTTCTTAAACCCATAAGGTTTATTTATATATGAAGGAATCAGAGTTTCCATCTGATTCAGTTTCCCCTTTTTAATTATCCTTTTCTTTTCTTCCAAGAAAAGAATTATTCTAGATAATTACTTATATATATATATTTATTTAATCTAACAAATATATAATTCCTTTAATTAATTATTCTATTATATATTTATTTATCCAATAAATATATAATCTACTTAATTAATTAATAATCCTCCAACTTTGTGATTTCTGACTGAAATTACCCAACTGATTTATAATTGACTATTATAAATCTTAACTCTTCATTTCTATGTTTCATTTAACTTATTCGATTTATAGGTCCTCACAGGTGTGACCCTCAACTGTCTTGCAACATTGGATGTGTAATCACTTGGTTTGTCAACTTATGCACATTATTACTAACATTATCAAGGTGCATTTTTCAAACTGGAAAATTTTGACCTGTAAGCTTCCATTTTTGTATTGATGAGACGGAGTGACTCCTCAGGGGTATAAAACGAAATTACAGAATTTGTCATCTACAATAAGAATAAAAATTCCAATTTAGTTTATTTAATTATAAAAACTTCTAATAAATTATTACCCTTAAAATAAATTTATTAGACTAGAATCCATATTTCACATGTGTTGGCAAGCGGTGTACTCACACAAGCCGACTCATGCTATTTCTGGTAGGTAAAACTTATACCAATCGCATTTTAAAACGAAAATACGACTTCTAGAACATCGGGACATCAGACATAAAATCTGTGCATATTTAGTCCCTCTAGTGCATTTTGGCCCGGTACCACCCGGTGAATAAATAATTACCAAAACAGATCGCACCACCCGGGACCTAAACGTACTCTGGCTGGTACCACCCGGAGATAATTCGCAGAGTCTTTCATCCCCTCCCAGTTTTGGTTTGAACGCGGGCGCTCAAGGTGTGCTCACTCGCAACGCCCTACGTACCTTACACCGGAGGTGCCCCTAAGTGGGTTGCACTACTGATCTATGATTTTCACAAGGGTTTTAAATTTGCCAGTTTCCAAAAACTTGGATCCAAACACAAACTGTATTTGTATCCATTTTATTTTAAAACATTCATTCTATTTTAACAGCTTATATTTAATTTTAACCACACAATAAACATGCAATTAAAAATAAACAACCACGCAATTAAACAACATGTCATAGTGAAAACCCTTAAGCTATTGTCGTTTTGTGAGCTAACACAAAACGACGGTCTCAATCCTAAGTGACAACAACACACAGGGCATGAACTTCTCGGCGCTCCCACTGGCTCCAAGATCCATGGTTGACTCCGTGCTCCGCCTTCGGTTCTTGATTCTTCAGTTATTTTATTTTAAAATTTATTACAATTAAAGCAGGTTGTAAATGGCACGCAGGCCTCCCGTAACCAATAACCCAAAATAAATAAATAAAATACACATAAAATCAAAAACACAATCATGGGTCAAAGGGTTTGACTATGACACTAAAACAAAATCTTAACTAGATTCTATTTTATTTGGCTAAATTAATTAAATTAATTTTAATAAAAAAAAATTTAATCCCTAGGGTTTTAAACCTATCTGGTTTAAACCCTTAACATTTGAAGCCTAACCGTACTGATCACGAACCGAAAACAACAACCACCTTGACTGGTCATCGCTCGCGACGCGAGCCCGCTGCTCGCGATGTGAGTCGACGGCCCCGACCGTCGGCGACAGTAGCCCTAAGACCACCGCCGCCGTCCCTTTTTCCATTCGACGACTCCGGCAGTGGCCGATACCCCTTTGTGGCGGTTATCGACCACCGCCAACACCACGAACACATCGCCATCATATATCCACCGGCGACAGCAGCAGCTCGGCGCCACCACCATCGCCGTGGTCGACAACGATTAATCGCCGCCACCACCATCAACAACTAGGCAGCGACAGCAGTAGCACAACGCCACCACCATCGCCATGGTCGGCGATTAACAACAAAACAATACCACCATCGTCGCCACCACCACAAACGGTGGTATGGCGGTTGTTTGTGATTGAGCCGACGCCACAGCCAACGCCTGTGGTGCGGCCGGTGATCGCCACCACCACCTTCGCCGCAATCGGCTTTGGCAGCTGATTCGAATAACACCGCCACCACAATCGGTGGTGCCGTGATTGTCTTCGGCCGTAGCCGTTGTCGCAACCACATACGGTGGTGCGGCCGGTGGCTGTTTCGCGAGAGTAGCCGGCGGCCACCACCAACTGTGGTGTGTCGTCGGTGGTTTTGCAATGGACGACGGTCGGCGTTTGGCCTGGTGGTCCGGCCGGCCAACTGCCGCCGTTCCACCGCCGATCGTCTCGAATTCGTTAGGTTTTTCCAAAAAATTTAATTTTTAAAACAGTCAATCATATAAAAATCAAATTTTTATAAACCTAATCAGTTAACTAACCTGATCTGCAGGTTTAGGAAGTGGCTCTGATACCACTGTTGGGAATCGGAGGTAACATAAAACGATTCCCAAACACGGACCCAACCTAAACCTTACAGACACAAATAAAGGTGTTTTAGTGGGTTTACCTTTTGCGTGAAAAACTCCGAAACGCGAGCAGGGGATACACCGCTACTGACACCACGTGAGATAGGTTGCTAGGCCACCGGGACTGATCGGAAAAACGACTCCGGTCGTACGTGTGTGTGAGGCCGGCGATGGAGAGGGAGAGAGAGAGAGTAATTTTTCTTGGTGATCAAGTTATTTGGTTTATCAGCTTAAGCCTTTATTTATAAAGATAAATAAGGCAGTGATTGTAACCAATTATAATTTCTTATAATTATCTCTTTAATTAATCAAACTGATTAATTAATTATATTTAATAAATAATTAACTAATTATTTATTCTTTTCTTCTTTTAATAATTAAAAACAGTTAATTATTTCTCACACACATATAATCCAAACGATCTCAAATTGGGTGTGCAGCGGTGTGACCTACTAGTGTCTTATAACATTGGACACGGTAATCCCTGTTACTGTCTTGCACATAATCCTAACAGAATGGTCTCAAACCAATTCAAGCTACATTTGCAACCAATAATTTCCATAAAATTATTTAAATAATGAGATTTACCAAGCTTATAACTTCATCATATTTTCCAACCTCATAACTAAAGAGACTTTGAAGGCTTAAAATGAAAAAAATAAAAATAAAAAACAATACATAAAAGAGCATTAAATACAAAGGAGAAGACAGTTAGGGTTACAACATTAACTATTATTTCAAATATGTTGAGGTCTTTCATGTTGTTCACCTTCCCATGTCCAAATATTATCTTTATGAGAAGGCCATAAATCTTGGTTACAGAAGTTATTGTATTCCAAAGTGTCGTCGAATAATTTCTTCATCTCTACCACATGAAACAATGAGGCCACCTCAAACATCTCATCATCCATGGCTAAGTTCCTTTTATCCCGTATTTTCTCCCTTGCAACTTCACTGTTCCATCAACTATTTTCATAACCCCAAAGCTTTTCGTCTCAACTACTTTTTTAGTTTGTATACAATTGTTGTTGCAGGTTCTTTTGTGGTGAATCGAACCTCCCATTTCTAACCTGAATTACCACTGTCATCTTCAGAAAAACCAGAAAGATTGAATCCTTGAGATATAGATATAATATCAAATGCATTCATGAAGGTCGGCTTGAAAGCATTGCTTGAAGAAGAAGATGCGAAAGAAGAAAAAGAAGGCGAGCTTGATAATGTTGCTTTTGGATCATCGAGTTCTTTTAGGTTATTATAACGTTTTGTAGGATTATTCATGATATTAATCGGGTTATCGATATAAATAATGATTTTTAATCCCGTTAAGAGTGTTTCCTATTTTATATATCACTCAAGGATAGTATTGAGGTAGAATAAAATAAATTTTATGTATTATTTAGCTAGCTAGGATAAAATAAACATAGAGCTTTTCTTTATCTCAATAGATAAGATAATTAAGAGATACAAAATCACATAGTCTCATGTCATTGCAACATCCAAACTTTGTCTACATTCAAACACCTAAAACCTTATAACCAAAGAGAATTTGAATGGTTAAAATGAAAAAATAAAAATAAAAAACAATGTATAAATGAACAATAAATACAATGGAGAAGGCAATTAGGGTTACACTATTAATTTTTATTTTGAACGTTTTGAGGTCTTTCATGTTGTGCGTCTTGTTGTTGTTCACCTTCCCATGTCCAAACAATATCTTTTAGAGAAGGCCTCAAATCTTGGTTACAAAAGTTATTATATTCCAATGTGTCGCCGGATAATTTCTTCATCTCCACCACATGAAACGACGGGGCCACCTCAAATATCTCAGCATCAATGGCTAACTGCCCTTTTCTCCCTTCTTTGCTCCCTTGCAACCTTACTGTTCCATCAATTGTTTTCATAACCCCAAATCCATCCGTCTCCGCCACTTCTTCTAGTTTTGATATGATTGCTGATGGAGATTCTCTTGTGGTGAACCGAGCCTCCCTTTTTTGACCTGAATTACCACTGTCGTCTTCGAATAAACCAGAGAGATTGAATCCTTGAGATAAAGATATGATATCAAATGCATTCATGGATGTCGGCTTTAAAGTATCGCTTGAAGAAGAAGGTGAGAAAGAAGAATAGGAAGGAGAGCTTGATAATGTTCCTTTTGGATCGTCGAGTTCTTTTAGGTTATTATAACTTCCCTTAGGAGTATCCATGAATTTTATCGCGTTATCGATATCAAGAATGCTTTTTGATCGTGTTAAGATTGTTTTTGGGACCTCAATTTTCTTGAATCCCTTTCGGAACCAAGGGTTTTGCATGAGTTTATCCAATGAAATCCGTGTGTCTGGATTTGGATCAAGAATCTTTGACAACAATTTCTTGACCTCTGGAGGGAACCATTGTGGGCATTTAAAATCCCCTTTGCTAATCTTTTTATACATTTCCATCAAATTGTTATCATGAAATGGAAGATAAGCTGCAAGCAGAACAAACAGAATCACCCCACATGACCAGATATCGGCCTTTTGGCCATCGTATCCTTTCTTGTTAATCACTTCGGTGCAACATAAGCCGGTGTTCCACATGTTGTGTGCAACAAACCATCTTGTCTTCTAGATTCACATAATGCACTTAATCCAAAATCTGTCACTTTCAGGTTACCGGATTCATCAAGGAGGAGGTTTTCCGGCTTAAGATCACGGTGGTAAACTCCACGACTATGGCAGAAATCCACTGCAGCCACTAATTGTTGGAAATATTTTCTAGCTGCTTCCTCTTTTAACCTCCCTTTCGATACCTTATTGAAAAGCTCGCCACCTCTAACGTATTCCATCGCAAAATAAATCTTGCTTTTGCTCGCCATTACCTCATAAAGTTGAACCACATTTGGGTGTTTCACTAATCTCATAACCGAAATCTCTCGTTTAATTTGATCGATCAACCCCACCTTCATAACCTGTTCTTTATCAATCACTTTTACGGCGACACTTTGACTACTTTTCAAGTTTCGTCCATAGTAGACTTTGGCGAACGTCCCTTGGCCAAGCAACCTTCCTATCTCATATCGTTGCATCAAGATGGTCCCTTTTTTGGTTTCCATCATGATATATTTGAACTCAAATACAAAAAAAAGTTTCAATAGTTATATGTGTGTGTATATATATGGATAGATGTATCAAGAACCGAAGGGATTCATGTAAATTGAAGGAAAGGGTTGAAGGGTAATAGAAGTTGCAACCTTGCCTCAATTAGGCAAAGCTGCTTAAAATAAGGTTTTGTCTTATGATATACACGAAGAGAAGGAAGATAGATACAATCATGTGATGAAATGAAAATAAATCTATCTCACCGACTCATTTGATATGGAAAGAAGATGATATTTTGGTTAAAGATGAAAATTTGGTGGTTATTAAAACTTCATATGCAATTATTATTGCTATATATAGAAAAGATAAATTTTGTAGGTTAATTAATGATTGTTGTTTGAGGTTGAAGAGAACAAGTCTTGGTTTTAGAGATTTGTGGAGTCAGGAGAAAACGAGCAACATTGGTTCTGAATTAATTAGGGTTTTCTACTCATCAAGAAATATACCAATAATATTTGACTTTTCCTTATTAGACTTAATTATAAACATTCTATTTCTTTAGATAAATGATAGAAAATTCATTGAATTACATAATAAAACGGCATACTCCTATTCTTTTAAATCAAAATGCCAACCCAACACATGCTTACAGAAAACTATAAAAGTGCCCCAACAATATAACCCAATTAAAAAAAAGCTAAGATAAAAGAAGGGTCTCTAATGAAGAGCAAGAAATATATAGTATAGTCTCTCTTAAAATCCATCGAAAAATCTTTCGTGTTATATCAATATATAATCGAAATTATGGTTTATTTGTAAAGTATTTCCATGATTTAACAATTCCATCGGAAGTGGTCATTGATAATATATGAGAATCTTGTTAGAAAAACCTATTAGAAAATCATGTTGGTGATATTATTCTACCAAAACTATTTTAATAAATCATTTTCATTCATTAATGGTTTGTTTGACGAATTATTGACTGAATCCATCGTCGATGAAAGCCTTTATTATTGTACTGGACGACAGAAAATTAAGAAAGATAAGATGATGCTGGCTTATTGAAAGACAATTCCAACGACAAACATGTTCCAACTAACAATGACACATTCCTATATAGCCTAAAAATGTATTTTCATGTCAATGATATGTTTATGTTCATGTTATGCACAATAACACAAAAAAAATCTACCTTAAGAAATTGATATGTTGTTGGAAAATATATACGAAACTAACGAAAAATATGATGCATTCGTGTTCACGTGTACAATTTATGGTCCACACAATAAACACATAAAGTAACAGCATACATTGATATCATGGTCCTGTTCACAGTATGTAGAATAAGGACAAAAACTAGTCGAATACATTGATATGATTTTGTCACAATGTATGGATAATTTGTCATCATTTCCTTCGACATCCATAGTCACTGATATCAACAAATGGAATGTGGGTTCTTCAATTTTGGAGTGAATAGTTTATTTTATATATATGTGTGGAAGAGAGAGCTAGAGAGAGAAGAGAGGCAAGATCATGTACATTTTTGTCCTCATAACTTCCAATATCAAATCACTAATTATTTTGAGAAATATTATTTAGTTGTTCCTTAATGTAGGTTAAAAAAGCGTAGAAATGACATTCAACCTCATGCTTCTCACAAACCAACAAGTTCTACCATCATCACACTACAAAACAAAGACACTTCATCAACAAAAAGTATTTTTCGGTAATCCACGGGAAAAGAAATCATTGGTGGATCTTTTTGCATGATAAAATGTGGCCGTTATCCCAATCACCAACGAAACTTCAGTCATCGATGGAAAACTTGTCGGTAATCCATCATGATTGTTAACATGCTTGTGATCCGCCATAAATATAGTGGTAAAGCCTCGTTGTTAGTAGTGTAATATGTATATAATGTGTGTGTATGTGTGTTTATGTATTTGTATACTAGTTGTGTACCCACGTAATGTAGTGCAATGTATCACAAATCCTGAAGAAATTATTTAGCCCTCTCATAAAGTTTTTCGGTTTCATTCTCTTTTTCATCCCTCTCAATGAAAAGATTCATCCATACATCACTCTTTAACGACCTACTAAAAGAGTTCGAAAGAGCACATACACATAACAATATCTAGAATTGAAGTAGAAGAGGCATAATCATGGCATTGATAAGAGTGGTGTTGGCGATGAAAAATATTGTAATCAAGTTATGGGCCAAAATTGTAAATATTCCTTTTGGAGTATATAAAGAAAACGATTAGTTTAGTCAATGTAAGGCGCTTAATTGTAATCAACTCTCTAAATAAAGAAGCAAGTTGGCTGAACGGTTTTTCGGTGTGTTATTCTATTCTCTTAATCAATTTTCTTTACTTTAATTGCTTTATGCTTGTTTGAGTGAAATTGTGGATTCACAATTGGTATTAGAGCTAGTTGTTGGATCTATAAATTGTTTTTAAAGCAATATTTTTGAGTGAAATTGATGACTTATGACCAATTACTGAATCAAGTTTTAAGTTGGATACAGTTTCTTTTTATCTTTTTAAATCAATCAAATTAGATCAAATTTGTGTTTAATTGGTTAAAATTTGTTCATTAAACTTTTTTTATGTGTGAATCCGAACAAAATTGTACCCTTTAATTAAAAACTTTTTGGGTTTATATAATCTAAATTCATTGTCCTGAAGTTTCCAGTGTAACATAGAAAAAGTCACTCTTTTAACACATTATGGAATCAACTTTTTATTTTACCTTGATAATCGACTTTCACTAAGTTTGAATGGACTTTCTTGAAAGTCGATCATTAAGGGATATTTTGTTAGGATTGACTTTATTTATCCGTTTAGAAAGTCGATCTTTGTTAGGATCAATATTTTAAACCTACATACATTAAGGGAGTATCTTCACCAAAATGTATCCAACTTTACCATTATTCTTATTGTGTGTATCAAACTTCAAAAATATGCTATTGCATATACTATACTTTCAAAATGTGCTATTGTGTATAACATTTTACCTAGTATTGTTGATGCTGATGTGTAACAAGTTATTGCTTACGTGGCAATTGACTTTTATTCATCTAATTTGCCAGAGTTCACCAAGTTCGGCTACTGAAAAACATGAGACGGTAAGGTGGCTTTCGTATTTCTATTTTGAGTTGTGTTCGTCTTCATTAGTTGTTCTATAATCTGAATGAGAAACCGTCACATTGATACAGATCTAAAGACATGGAATTTGATTGAAGGTCATCGATTTCCATTTCGATTTTTATTCAAGGTCATCGATTCAAAATTAGTGTTCTTCTTCTGATTCTAGATTTTGGAAGCATCAATTCAAGCATCGGTTCTCAAACCTGAAGTCGAAAGTAGGGTTCTGATGTGATTTTGGGATTAGGGTTCTTTTTCTTCTCAGAAAAACAATCTGAGTTCTTCTTCACTAGAGGATTTGAAATCTGATAATGGAAAGGGTTCAAGAACCATAAGTTTAAGCGAACTTCTTTCTAACAAACCAGAAACACAAACAAGATGTTGTTTATCACCATTGAAGGGGGCCCACAAACTCCAAACTTGGAAGGTTATTCAAGTCCATTGTATGATTCCAATGAGTTTGAGTTGACTAAAGTTAGATCTTCACCACCTCTGGCATTCAAGTTCTTAAGGGATACAGAGGAGAAATTGTTGAGAAGATTGATGGAATTGGAAGTTGAAAAAAAGGCAAATTTGAAGAAAAATTCAAGACGGGGATTATTAAAGAAAAACATAAGAGGGTTTTTTTTATTTAGGTTTCGAATCTGTTTTTTGATGACCCACAACTAGGGTTCTTGATAAATTAGGGTTATTGATAAATGGAGAAGAAGAAGATGACATGGTGTCACAACCCGCTAAAGCGGAAACACGAGGCGCAAGAGGTATTCAGTACCGCACTTTAGAATATATTAAACATCAACCATGACATTAAAACGTAACCATACGAGTTTACAGTTCTTATTACAATCCATATTGAAAAACATCATTATAAAATCAAAAGTCTTGCTATAAATCAGTAGTTGATTCAAACGTGCGCTCGTTGATCTAAATCTCATTTACCTTATTAATTCTTGAAAAGCATATAAATAAGTGTCAACTATAAAGAGTTGGTGAGTTCACAGGATTTATATGCACAAAATGATTTCATATGCAGACAACTATATCGCATAACCATTGTTCAATTCAATCTTTGAATACTAATATTTATGAGCTTCAAATTATAACAACATTATACACATTATAATGACGTTGAGCCACTACTAAACCTAAACATTTCAATGCCCCACGAACTACTTCAGAGGTGGTAGCGAACCACATGGGTAGAGCATTCTTACGGACTACCTCAGTGGTGATTGTTTCAAGTCACATGTGTAGAACGTGTATGACTAGGTGCACTTGCTACTCGTCAGTCAAAGAAATGGGTATGACAACCAAATAATGCTATCCATGTAGATCACAGGCTCATACGAGTTAATAGTAGTGTATTCAAACAAGGACTTTACTCAACATATCATCACATTGCATAATTTCTTTGCTCATAAATAAGTTGCATAATTGTTGGATCGATTGATTCCAAACTGGTATTGAAGAAAAATCTATATAAATTATAAAATATCAAAATTTGGGAAGTGCATTGTGGACAACGAACCCGTCACCCCGTGACAACAATTGTGGCAGGCACCCAATGTAGATTCCCTTTTAAGGGAGGACGAAACATATTCGTGCTCCTTATCACTCACCCACTCCCAAGGGATGTACTGTCCCCTTGGTACCCATTGTCCACTATGAAACCCACCCCGCACAAATAAACACATAAATAGACCATTATAAGCATGCTTATAGGTATACAGACGATCATCTGATATCAAAGCAGAATTCGACAAAAAACATTTTCAATAAACATTTAGTAAGTCAATTTCAGTAAACATTTCATAAGTCAGGACCAGTAATCATTTTAAGTTCTAAAAAGGTTTGGCAAGGGAACTCACCTATGCCTAGACCGATTTTCCCCAAATACTTCTCGCCTATTGAATTTGTAAAATACTCTAAGGCATTAGTTGTTGGGAATCGAGGAGCGATTAAACGCGCAGCGGAAAACAAATACACGATTCCCAAACCGGATCCATCCTAAACTTTTACAGATACAATTAAGGGTTGATCAGACAGTTTACCTTTTGCGATAAAACCTCCGGAATGCGAATGGGGAGTACACCGCTACTGGCACCACCGTGAGATTGGCTGCTAGACTGCCGTGGATTGATCGGAAAAATAAAAATCCGTTCGTGTGTGTGTATAACCGGCGCAAGAGAGAGAGAGAGAGAGAGATTGGTTTTCTTGGTGATCAAACAACTGAATAATCAGAATAAGCCTTTATTTATAAAGATAAATAAGGCAGTGTTTCTAGATAACCTTAACCAAATATAACTCTTAAATAATTATCATTAATTAACAAACTGTTAATTAATTAATAATTATATTTAATAAATAATAAATAATCAATTAATTATTTATTCTTTCTCTCCTTTTAATAATTAAACTCAATTAATTATTTTTCACACATATAATCCAAACGATCTCGAATCGGGTGTATAGCAGTGTGACCCACTAGTGTCTTATAACATTGGACACGGTAATCCCTGTTACTGTCTCGCACATAATTCTAACATTAGTGACCTTATCTAAACGAGATTATCTAACTATGACACCCTTAGGCACACTCGGCACGGGGGTTCCGCTACCAGGTTATCGGATGGGGTCAAAGGGGACCGCCCTTGCGGGGTCTGAGGGGCAGCTCCCTTCGAATTTTTTTTTCCTTTCTATATAAATAATCACTACAGGACTCCCCTCATAAATCTAACCCTACGGTCAAAATATCCAGAAATCTCACTTAGGATCCACTAGAAAACTGACCCGGGGAACACCAAACCAGACTCGAACTTTACCCAAGTCCGATTCTGACATTCCAAATAGTCCGAATCGGATAATTCAGAAGTCCGATTCAGACAACTTCAATACAGCCAAAAACGGGAATTTCCAGGTTCGAGGAGATCGAAACTGATACCCCATTCTCCAATTTTAAAAGCCTTAAATATCTTAAATAAACCACAATTGAATCTACCCGTCGACCCTAACAACCCTAGATTAAGTTATCAAAGAAATCCATAATCTTACCCCAACTGCTGATGAAGATGATGATGATGACAATTTCTTCTGCTGCTCTAAACAACACGCACAAATACACAGATGTTTTTACCCTAGTTGGTAAAAACCCTATGTCATTATCCTTTTATAGGATGGGCCATGGGCCCTT